>CM036540.1:22090401-22272901 GCA_020745685.1 Tautogolabrus adspersus
TTAACCTTTACTCTCTTAAAGTTCAGTGTGTGGCTTGAAATATGTTCAGTATTAGCCGCTATACTCTTAGTTAAGCCATAAATATGTCACAAGCTCCCATCTTCCCGATTTCATAAGCGTCACAAAGCTAGTCACCAACAGTCAACAAGTGGGCGGTAGCATTTGTTTTGAAGAGACTGTTGAATCCTGGGGCTTTCACCCTGGGGGGTGGGGCTTTCCCACCATGTGTGTCAGTTTACAGGAAGTATGGATGCATCTGTACCCTTGCCTATGAGTGTGTGTGTGTGTGTGTGTGTGTGTGTGTGCGTGTGTGTGTGTGTGTGTGTGTGTGCCATGGAGAAAAAAGAGCACTGAGGGCAGCTGTACCTGCACTGCCTCGTGGTTGTCTCTTGACAGTGCCCTTCACATCACAGCATGGGCCTGGATGTTGGATCTGACAGAAGTGACCTCCATGCCACATCACCCTCAGAAGACACACAGACACATGCCTACACACAAGCAGACATGTCGCAAACGCAGACAGACAGATGCACACACACACACACACACCTTGTAATTGCTGGCATATATGAAGACACAATGCTGATTCAGACAAAACATAAACGCACATACTAGACAAAATAATACCCATTATATGTCAAATGCTGCATAGTCTAACACATTCATGCCTAGTTCAACCACAGACTGCACACCACACAACCCCCTCTGGGCTACTTAGCCACCCAGCCTCCCTGTCAGCCTGCTATCAATAGGGATTCCAGAAGAGCGGCTGCTAGACGGCACGGGTAAACAAAGAAGGGATGAAAAAAGAGCCTGAATCAAAGGCTGAGTGGGGACCCTGTTATTCTCCCAGAGCGGCAAATCACTTTCTGGCAATTTGTGACTCATTTTGAAGCGTTTTGTGTGGGGGTGCATTTGACACATATTGTAGCGATGGGGAGGTGGGTTGGAGGAAGTTGGGTTTCGGTGGTAAACTTTGACTTAAATATTAAAACAAAAAAAAAGTCAAACCGTTTGTTCTTTACAGTCTTGCGATTTCCAGAGAATTGTCGGCTAATCAGAATTGGTGTTGCATGTGTCAAACAGAAAGCAGTAATTGATGGGATTCAGTGCAGGCCCAATTCAGAGTGATTGATAGGGCGTGGGGGAAGCACTGAGACTTGCATTTTTCTCCCTCAGTAAATAATAAACAATAAATGTCACTTGTGCCACTTTGTGGAACTCAGGAGAATGATTATTTCATTTGGCGTCTCTTTCCTGAACTCCTCGATCAATACTCTGCTAACATCGCCACTTTTTTTAACTGATTAGTCTTATCTTAATCCCCATAAACACAATGTCTTTACAAGTAAATCCATTTCTTTAGCACTCTTTCCACCAGCAACATATTTTCCTGTCCTTCCCTAGACCTAATTGAAATTAAGTTAGGTGACCTTTGGGGTGCCTGTAGGGGCCTGCTCGTTCCACTTGCCCCGCGCTATATTTCATTTGCTAGAACCTCATAAATCAGCCTGTTGAACTGGGCCGCAATGATGGTCTCGACCTTTCTCATGACATTTCCAAATGGTCACATCCTCTACCTAGGATCATGGCACCATGAAAGGCACCCAACCATAGCACATGAGGATGAGGACTAGGATGAGTTCACAAAACTAAGCTGCAATGGAAGCAAATAAGCCAGTTGAATTGGAAGATGGCAATAGGTGGCCATGGCTGGATCGTCAAAAATGTTTTGTTCTGTATGCTCATATTTTTCACTGACAGAATGACACATACCTCAGATATCGTGGGTATGTGAAAAATGCTTTTGACTTTGAGAATACTCAGTCAAACAAATGAACAATACATACTTGAAACGCTTTAGATTCGCTAAGGACGCCATCTAAAATACTGTTGTTGGAAAGAAAAAGGCTTATCATTCAGTCCAGGTGGGTTTACATGTTCTCCACTGTAGCACCCTTTGAACAAGATCCTCATTGTATGCAAATCTACAGTGGCAACAGCATAAAGTAGCTTTTTCCTCTTCTGTGTTGCTGTGCATGTACTATGTATAGTCTACTGGAGCAATCCTGTGGATGTGTGTGTGTGTGTGTGTGTGTGTGTGTGTGTGTGTGTGTGTGTGAGTTTGTGTGTGTACTGCAGGGAAAGAAGTAAAGGTCCACTTGTGACAAGCCTAGTGGGAATAGTAACATCTGGTGGACCGGCTGCTCCTCTGGTTAACATTCTCCTCCTCAGTGGCCCCCGACGACACACACACAGGTACCACATGCACACACATGCCAGAATACACGAATACATATGGACACAAACAAAGTCTGGTGCACGTGCATATGCATACCTGTGTACAAAAACACACTCAGTTTCGTAGAAATTCTTGTGATAAACTTTTAACATAAATCCACATTCTGTTAATCTCATGTAAATAAAGGTACGACATAATGGACACTATTCTCAAACTGAAGGGAGGTATAAATATAGGGCCTATCATTCATGCCATGATGCTAAAAGGCAACTATGTCCAATTTGCACCAGATGCTCTTCAGAGCCGAATTAAGCCTGAATTATTGCTGGTGGAAAATGTCATGTTATTGGCAAAGTGAACCCTCTCCACTCAAACCCCTGTTCTCGGTGTAGCTTTGCATGGATTTGAGCTGGCTCGCTCCCATATCAACCCCGTAATCGACTAAACACAGAGCCGCCATTTTTTTTATCCTTCTCGCTCTTTGTCACTTACTCACACAAACAAGTGCACTTGAAGTAAACGTGAAATGTCATCCCTGCTGCATTGGATGGAACATGGCTTCAATTAACAGTTCCTTAACTTCATTAACAAAGTAATGATGTAGGCAGAGGTCAGGTTACCGTGGAGTATACAGTTGTGTAACAGAAGACGACACAAAGAGCGGGTCGGCATTGTTTCATGAAAGGTTGTGTTACTCTAAAGCAGCAGTCTAACTGGACTGATTGCATACTGCCTCCAGGCGTGCCATTTGGTGCCCAAGGCAAGATTTGGACTCATAACTCCAACCTCCCTTCACTGCCTCCCCTCATCCCCTCACTACACACACATACACTCATTCACATTTTGTTCTGTGTCTGAGAGGACCAACTAGTATTTTAGGGTTAACATTTTTGTTATAAAAGTGTCATAGCCGAGTTGAAACCTTCTTAGTTAAAAAAATTAAGCTTAAAAAAAAATGTGCCTCCTTGAATGTCTACCTGAGGCTGTCTACAAAAGCCAAGGAATCCCCACAAGGTCCCATGTTAAAATGCTCTTTTTTTTTTTACAGAAAACAGTGTTGGTCTCCTTAGCTCAATAACACATTGGTTTTGATAATATTAAGCCTAAGAGTCATACATGAATTGCATAATAAGAGGCGTGACTGAGTTGACTGATAGATGGGCATGTTTTAGTTGTTTTCCAGGTGGCTTACACTCAACTCCACCTTGTTGCGTAATTCTAGACTCATTGACAGGAGCATTTCTAATATGGCGACCACCATCGTACAGCTTTAAAATGATTCTTCAAAAACCAATAGGTGATGTCACTTACAATTAGCTCAGCTGTAAACCCTTTCCCAGGAATCAACGTGGTACAATGAATGGCCTTAAACAGTAATGCCAAAGTGTTAGCATCAGTTTCCTGGTGGTCTCTAGAGGTACTGGAGGCTGTGTGCAAGATGTCTTTAAAATAAAGATCAGTTAAATGCTTGATTTTTCCATTTTGATAATTTGATATTAATAATAGGCATTACATTTGTTGGCTATAAACCCCAATTCACACATACTTTGTGCGCGCCGCGGGATTGCTCCGTCGGACGATGTGCGCCTATCCACACTGGATCCATTTCTGTAACGTGAGCGCACCGGAGCGCAGCCATGAGTAGCTGTACACACATAACAGGAGAACTACAAGATCACACGGGAATAAAGAGAAAAACGTGCAAATAACATGTTGCTTTGTCTTTCTGAGGATGATTTGTTGTTCGTTTGGTTCCTGTTTTTACGTAATGTTGATAAAGTGATGAAAAATACGATCGTGAGGCCGTATATTGTGTTTTATTTTGTAATTGACTGGATGCTTTGTTCGTTTCCTTGTCTGACTTCCTGTCTGGGTTGTGATATTCTGTCTAGCTTGACGCGAACCTGAAGCGTACTTGAAACGGAGCAGAGTGTAGTGGCGCTGGTGGCAAGCTCCGGAGATGGATCGCAGCGCCAGCTGTGTGAACACAATGATTGAATAGAGTGGCAGCGAACTACGGCGTAGTATGTGGCACTGACTGACCGCGACTGGCACAGAGTATGTGTGAATTGGGGGTTAAGGTGTTCAGTTTTTGTTGCACTGCATTGCTGTATAGGCCAACCATATGATTTTTTTCTCTTTCTGACAAGAAAATATATATTGGTAAAAACTTCAAAATAGTCTCAAATGTTGCTAAGAGTTGTATCATCACTGGTTTGAGTGGGTCACACAGAATTTTCTTTTTTATGTTTCTGAATGGCTGGCCAAAAATAAGTTTCCCTACCCTTATCATTGACAGATTGGTATTTCAAGGACAAAAACACATTATACCAAATCTCTTGCTTGTTTGCCAACTCAGGTCTCACAGGGAGGAGTGTGTTTAAGTGTGTGGCGGAAGCAGTCTGCACTCCCTCAATGACCCTGCCAGCCTGAGGAATACTCAGCTGGTCTCCTGCCAGAGTCTCAGCACCCTTCCTTCACCAATCTCTGTAATGGCCGTGCTAATGATGGTAAAGCAGCCAGGCCCTCAGAGAGCAGTTATTTAGACATTGCTAACACTATCGCCAGTGCAGTCAATCCATGGCAACGACATGCTCCTCATATCAGCTGCAAGAGCATACAGTGGTGTCTTTGTGTTGACATGATAAAGGAAGATAATTAGACATAGAGTGTGAAGAAAATAAACTTGGAAACCTCTCAGAATAACCACTCTAGCCTTATTGTATACTCTATCATCTGTTTTTCACAGCCGTAAAAGAAAGTGTATTGATTCTGCTTTTCTGGAAAAAATAAAAACTGAAGAAGAAAGGAAAATAAATAAAAGTAAGAATACTAAAGAATGTTATGGAGAAGAGAGATTGGAAGGCATACATGAAGAGAGGAAACCTGCCGAACATGAAATGGCAGTGAATAGAAATCTGAACAAGGAGCTATTTTTACACACACATGTACAGTATGTGAGTTGGATATGCATTGATTTCCCTAATATTGAACAACACAAGTAGCATCTAAGTAGCTTTGAGTGCTTGACCCCCTGTGGCTGACCATCACACACACCCAATACCCAACATTGATTAATCCCACCAGGGTTTCCTGGTGTTTATCCATGTGCCATCAATCATTTTTCGCCCAGGGATTGAAAGTTTGTTTGTGTGTATTTGTGCAATTTTGTGTGTAAAGCTTCACTTGAGCGTATAAAAGAGACAGCACAGCATGGTCTGATGCTGCAAGAAGTTAGCACACAGACATATGGAGCTTAACAATGAAGAGACACGAGGTGAAAGGTCCTGTTCCATTGTCTAAATTGCCTTCAAACTTTTTAAACTTTAGAAGTCTGGTGTTGCCTTAGTCAGTTGACTATTCAACTGGGTCTTTGTGAGCTGATGAGGTTATCACGCTGTATCTGCATCACACAGACAAAGTCCTTAATACATATCTTTTGAATGTTTTACTTGTCCCCAGTTGATTAAACACTGCCTACTCTTTTATCTCTCTCATCCCTTTTCTTTGATAAGTGGTGGTGGCATAACGTTAGTCACTGTAATGACCTTTTTGGTGTCCTGATCAATAGAAAAATAACCCAGTTGGAGCAGGACATTTCATTACGTGTTGTGAAAATCATCACCCTTCTTGCCTATAACTTTTTTAAATCAAGACATCTCTCAGTGCTTTATCGCTTATTTAACCAGATAATGCTTACTTAAATCAAACTGGCTTTTTCAAGCAAATACTTGAACATCTGCGCTGATTAAAAATATAACCATGGATGCATCAGAGTGAGCAACTTAGACACATGCCGAGGTAAAGCGAAGTTGTCCAAGTAGCTGCAGCTAATTTGATTGGGATACATTTTGACAGAAGATACACTTTTAATGAAGAGCCGCGTGGTGGGAGAAATTAGCCATTACCCTACAGAGCTGGCATAAAATGTTTATAAATGACAATGATGTTGGCACTGACTGTGAAGGAAGTGCAGAGCTCGGGGAACACTGTGACGTTAAAGGCTGTCAGGGAACAGGGCGCAGACTTTTACCTATTTAAGGGAGGTGGAGAGGAAGAGAAGGAAGGGGAAGGGGAAGGTGAAAAGAGAGGAGGAAGTGCACGCGGGGGCATGCAGGAGATTGCAGTTATGATGTGCATGAGGGAGGGAGACAGTGAACGACAGGGCGAGAGAGTTTAAAAGGCATGGCGTCTGTTGGCTGGCAGGATGGACGGAGGGAGAGAGGGAAGTATGCGACAGCAGAGCGTGACAAGTGCGGCAGAACAAACCGGTGGTGACTCATAGGCTCCTTCATTCACTGCTGTGATCAGATCCAGCAGGACAGCCCACCATATGGGATGGCACAACTTATTCATCCAATCACTTGGACTACATACAGGACCAGAGGAGGAGAGGGGATGGTGTGTGTGTGTGTGTGTGTGTGTTAGTGTAAGCTGAGGATAAGGTGCCTGAAGGTTTCTTGAGGATGACAGTAAATGAAAGAGGAAGTGAGAAGAACAAGGCGACTGGAAGGAATGTAATTAATCTACTCAATATTTTTTAACAATAACAAAGGAGGCATAAAATGTCAGAGGGAGAAAGGAGTTACATAATCAAACATGGCCGTTGAATGATTTGTTTGGAATTACAAAAACTGATCAGTTAATTGGACCCTCTTCTTGGCTCCCCTCTAGTGATCCTGTTAACAGCTGTTTCTTCCCTGAATATTATCCCATTTACAACAAAATCTTGTCCTAGAAACCCAACTTTTCTGCAAGCAGCTGTACAGTAGAAAACACCAACAACACAATTCAATAGGAATGGTCATAGATTAAATTTAGCTGTTGTTTGCCTAGACTGTTTTTCCTCTTAAGAAAGAAAAAACTAACCTCTGACTGTCATCCAGATGACACATTCAAAAAATAAAAATAAATAAAGGCTTCTGAGCATTTAACGTTGTGATAATCACTCCTGTCTTTTTCCGGCCCTCTGTTAAATGCAGATTAAGGCTAAGCTGTGAGAGGTGAAGGGCCTGGCGAATCGAGCCCCAACACACGAAGCGCAGGAATAGAAACAGACATAATCTAAGCAGAGCCAGATATTCCTGTGAAGAAAAGAATGTTTCTATGCGCTTGGCGAGAGGCGTCGTAAAGCCTTTTATAAGATACCTAAACTACACTGTGCTTCACTGGAAGCAGAACAAATTTGCTTAACTTCACAACATGCAGGGCCCCACCGATAAAAGTGTCGGTCCTATGCTGCGGCTGGCAAGGATATTGTTATCCACTTTGTTCCTCTGCCACCTCGCCAGCTTACTCAATTTTTGCAAGACAGATAGCCATCGTGGTGGGGTAATTTAGGGATTAGACTGGATGTGTATTGTAATCACATGCTTTGAGGGTACCTAGACAGTCATTTGGTATATAGCTGAAGGACTGTCCAAGGTTTACCTTTTTGTCTACCATCTACAACAATGGGTCTTAGAAATCCTCCGGCCAACACCTGAATCATGAGGTTTTTTTTTATAGTACTAGCACAGTTAGAGCCCGCTCTCATCCAGAAATAAATTACGTAAAAAAGCAGATTAGAAATGTCTTCAAAACCTGCAGTAGAAAGCCTTCCTTTAAGGATCTGCTTCATGTTTACACGTTAGAGGATACTATTGCCACAGACTATAACAAATATTCCTAGTAGTAGTAGTATTTGGAGTACAATGGCAGCGTATTTTCTTGTAAGAATATGCTCCATGAGCATGTGTTAATTCTGGAAAAAAAAAACACATCTTTAACCGTAACAGAAACACTGATTTACACTCTTCAAAATTCAGTAAACGGCCGTGGATAATTTGATATTATTCACTTCTAAAATGAGGACATGATGAAAATATCTGAGACTTCGATGGGAAAGTCAGAGGCTAGCATTGTCTGAGGTAGAGAAACACATTAGACATCCCAAGAGGTTAGTTACAGTGTCATCACATTGTCAGAGAGTCTTATTCACAGACAATCTGTCTGCCTTTCTGTTCCCTCTGCCCTTTGCCACAGGCTCTCTTCTATTCTTAGATCCACCAAATGATCTACTTTTCACTTTTTTTTGTCCCTTTATTACGGGCAATTCAGGAGCAATTCAGTTTGGCAGGTACAAGACTGCACTTCAAAGGGGATATATGTATTGAACAATGAATGCAATGACTTCTTGTATCCTGTCGTTGTAGAGCTGTCTACAAGGATGACGTTTTGTTCTACCAAGTAGGCGGCTTGAAAAATGTATTTCGTCTATAGATATTCTCTGCAAAAATGAAACATTACATCTACTTGACATTTGTTTACCCGTTTTTGTATGTTACAAAAATCTTACCATTCATACTGCCCACAGAATAAAAATAATTAACGATTTAAGTGGTGTAATCTGCTTTTGAGGCCAAAGACACAAACCAAAATGTCCTTCAAACAGCTGCCGCAATAAATAACAAAATACTGGAGAGAAATACACTCAAAAAAAGCTGCCTGAACTATTCAAGTGTATGCATAGCTAAAGGCCTTGAAAATGCAGTGGAACACAAAACTGTTAAAACAAGGTTGTGGCACTGAAATTTTAAAATGAGAAAAAGTAAAGTTTGGATCACAGCTACAGTAGGCTCCAGTCACCAGGGCTAAGCTCCATCTTAAGGCTAAAGACACATTAACAGTTTCTATATGTGACCACTGCCTGAAGGCTCCCACTCTCCACAATGTGCCTGTTGCCCTATCTGGGGCAGCAATATTTGATGAGGTTTGACAGTAGTGAAAGACTGCCCGTATCAAAAAAAAAAAGGAGAAAAAAAAGTGGTCACATTCTGACTCCAGATAATAGATGTTGCCATTCTAAGCCAATAATAGTGTCTATAATGAAATCAGTGGGGCAGAAAAGAGGCGCTCTTTCATTTCCTTATGTTTTGTACATCCCATTATTCATAAGGTCCTGGCTGCTGATAACTGTCCCATTTGCATCTGAATCAAGAATGCCTTATAACCTTCCCCCCCTAAATGAACCACCCCCGTGCAAATGGCGTGACCTAAAAAGAGCAGGTACTGTATTTAGTTATTTGTGAGCAACTGTGCTGGAGGTTTTGTGATTTTGATTGGAACCTACCGCTCCGGAAACTTTGCATATTTGCAGTATTACAATACCTGCATTGATCACACAACTAAATGAAATGTAGTTGAAGTATATATATGAAAATATTCGGTGGTAAATGTGGTCTCCTTTGTGTCCGAGGTTGTCTGCATAATGCATGTATCTGTACTGTATCTTGTGCTGCCCTTTTCCCTCTGGCATGCCCTACTTCCATACACAGAAGACAGGGCAAGAGAGCATTGTAGAAAAGAGTGAATAATCTTGGCCTGGCTTTTTCAGAGCACCGCTTGATGCACTTCATCACACTCTGCAGTTCAAAGGCCCACGACTCTCCTATTTAAAATCTCTGCTGCAAGTCAGGAACATACTGTGTGATATTTGTGATCAATCAAAACTGCAGAAAAAAAAAGAGATTGCACTGGCTCAAAATAATAAAAAAGATGCTATCCATAAAGTAGTGATCTGCTGTTGGATGAAATCCTCTGAGGAAAGTGTAGCTGTGCCAGACAGACTGTTCAAACCTCCCCAGTAGACGGACAGATTAATGGAGTGTGCCTTCATATACAGTAGTCGTCTTATAGCCCAGATGAAGTTGAGTGCAATTCTCAGATGTCTCAACGGCACAGTAAGGCGACATATGGTGAGATATGTGTAAAGTGTTTAATCACAGGTGGCTTCCTTCAATCTGTTAAGTGACATATTCTTGACTGTAGACAACTTGACAATACTGTAAAAACATCTTTCAGTAAACCATTCACACTAGAAGAATAAACAAAAAAGACACAGACACACACACAAAACATACAAATAAAAATCCAAACACACCAAATGCCAGAGGGCAAATGTGTCCAAAAGAGGAGTGGGGGGCTTTTGTGTGCTCTGAGTTTAGGTCTTGGCCATTAAATAAGCTGGCAGTGCAGAGGTGAGCTGCATTGACAATGATATATGGGAGAAACACAATCCATCGTTGTTATGAATTGGTTGGCTCTGGCGCGGACAAATGCTTGTACACACATGTACACACTAATACACACAAACAAACACTCACAAGCAATTGTTCAGGCAGAAATGCACAAAAGCACACACACACACACACGCACACACAATCAAGAGGCAGTGGTCGAGCCAATATTATCTTCCTCTCTTCCAGACAAATTCAATTTTAGTCCAGGACATATGTAAGCTGATTAAAACAGCCAACAAAGACGGGAGAAATATGTCACATCCTTCAGGACTGGACACAATATTGAGTGCTGCTTTGGCAATGGGATGCCTTCTCTCCTTCTTCGTCCCTCTCTCCTTAAGTCTTTGTCTGTCTCGTGACATTTTTGCGTCACAAGACGCCATCATACCTTTCTTTCTTCCCCGTTTGTATCACTTCCTTTTTTTCTTACGCTCTTGCACTTGAAAGGGCACACACGACACTAACAGTAAGCTTAGAAAAGCATATACAAAGGCCTCTCTTTGTGTCAAATTCATATCGATTTTCTTCAACACATCCCACAGAGCCTATAGTATTCATCGCACTGGTCTCAGGCGTGACTTTGTCATCTCCCACCCTCCCTCCAAACGTGTCCTGTCCCTCTACACCTGTCCTGTCAATTAAAGGCCAAAAAGTCCCCAAAATAATCTTCAAGAAAATAAAGAATAAGTTCAGATGCCTCTACTGTAGTTCCGACAAAGAATGACAAAGAATGGCATGTCATTTTTGTTTTCCACCTTACACTTGAGGCTGGGGTGGATCCTTTAGTCAAAAGTGTGTCACACAGACATACACATGCCGATGCACCAGGGGCGTCACAATGTCTGTTTAGCCACTGCAAAATAATGTCGTATCACCAGAAGATGTGTGAAGAACACTTCTGCATTATGAATGAAGGGAGGTAAATTATGGATGGAGGGAGGGCAGAAGTAATGCCTTAGACATTTCCCTGAAACACACGGTTGAAAACATGGCTGAGGACCCACTGCACACTCCTTGGCAAGTAGGAAGTCAGAGAGATTCCTTAATTAGCTAGTCGGCAGTGATAATGGGTCTTTGTTGCGTGTGGATGCATCCAACCTCATTTCTGTCAAAGAACACTCTTCAAATGAGTGCATAAGATGAATGTGCTTAACTCAAGTTGACAAGGAAAACTGTGCTCTTGACGACAATAAAGCGGCAAAATGATTATATTAAAAGCAATTACAGTCACCGCTCATCCTTATAGGGAGATGTGGAAAGTGATAGTCAAGACAGACACAAAAGAAATTCATGAAAGGAGAGAATAAGGCGTTGAAGTTGACTTCTGTCAAAACTTCCCTTTTTGGGGGAACAGATAGCACTTTCATTATCTTTGTTTTTAAATGTACTCTTTGGCAGATGACACGAATATTTGACAGGTTTAATATTTTCTTTTCTTCATAGATCTGGAGTTTTAAGTGTAATATGTTTGATGCACTCAAATGTTTGCGTTTATTTTGACAAATGATTCCATTGCAAGAGAACTGCACCTGGAGCTGTGATGGATTCAGCGGGCTGTCAACCGCAAACAAAGACCCTTCCCTCCAAAAACAGGGTCAAAGATTTGGTTCGATAACAACGAATTAGGGGATGCAGCCTGGTTAGTGTGGCGACCTTAAGAGAGGCAAATGGTTCAGAGTGGAACTAACAAGGGGCGTGCCTTCCGCTGCATAAGAAGAAAGACAAGGCCATTGGGAAAGAGTGATGTCCCAGACACCCATGGAGACATGTTTTTGGGGTCTTGTGACCCCTGTAGGTTTTGTGGAATTGAAGGAGGATTAGTCAAATGGCCTCACTGCGTTTGTTGCCATAGTCATGACAACTCAACCCGTGCAGCTTGCAGTCATAATTGAACTTTTAATGAAAACAGCCTATTCGCCCTCAGTCATCCACCAGCTGAAGGGACCATCTTACCAACCCAGTCTTTGACTGATTCAATATGCTAACTGAATATCTGTCTTTCAAGCCACATCAGCCATATCTTTAAACTCTCTGTCACCTCTGCTGTCATATGAACAGACCAGGACCTAGATATAAAAAAAAAAAAGTATTTTTATCTACAGTGACATTACTATAGCCAAATAGCAGACATATTATCTTCAGTTTGTGCTGCGTCATTCAGTAGGTTTCTGCAGATAACCCATTTTCCTAGCCTCTTGAATACAGTTATACCTTTACAAGTGGCTAATAAGAGCAAAGAAGTTAAACCTTTCTATGTGGTTCAAGGTTGAAGAAGACAAATGAGGAAAGAGAGGGAGAAAAAAAGGAGCTGGCTCTGACATTGTCACTTCCGAGGGAAGAGTGAAGCTGCACAAGGCCATGTCTGACATCTGCCTGTTGCAGTCCTCAGCACTGAGGCCTTGGGACATTCACATGGCCCATTCAACCAGCTCTACTGAAACATTCAAAGCTTTGCTTGCAAATGGCCAAACTTTTGTTCCTCCACAAAAGGTCTGACCAGAGGTTTTCCCATAGAAGGGAGCCCCGTTCAAAATCAGATTATTTCCAGTGAAATCATCCTTTCTCCACCTGCCAGTTAACTATGTCAGTGCCATTGTGTGTTTCCTGAAAAAGCTCTCCATTTTGGCATAATGGAGGCTGGATGTGTATTTTTGCTTTTACTGCCATTCATTCTTGGTAGGAAAGAGGCACACCCCACCCCCACACTCCTTCCTCTCCTTATATTTTTTTTGAAGAAAAATCTGGGCCACATGCCCCAGAGGAACGCAAAGTGCTTTAATTCATTCGCACCTTTTCTCTCTGGCTGCCATCTCCAAGGCTTCTTTTTGTGCCCAGAAGTGATTTGTTCAGGCTGGACCATCAAAGCAATTATGGTAGCGGCCTGCTTCCCTATTATAAGGAGAGATGACTGACAACACTGGGATGGTGCGGGGGTGGAAGGGCACTTGGCTTCAATTTATTTGATCTGAAAACATTTTTTTCTTTATTCATTGGCATCCACTTATGCAACAAACACACACAAAAAAAAACCAGCAAGATTATCTCCTTGAGTTTTTTGGACTGAACACATCACAACTTTGCTCTGTAACATTTTCAATTACCTTTCTCCCCTTCCTGGGCAGAGCAGTTGTTGGTCACAGTTAGCAATCTGATGCAGGGCAGAGAATGCCAGCAACGTAACAAAATACTGAGGGGCACGGCAGGCACTGATGTGTAGCAATTAATGTAATGGACATGAGAGAAAGCACAATCCATGGCCTAATGAGAATGTCTTATATTACAGTGCAAATGCACAGGGTCGCCAAGACTCCTATCATTACTGGGCTATAGGAAGATTGCTCACCACAAAAGGGGGTAGTCCATAAATGGATAATGCGGAGAGAGTGGAGCACGGCGCCACTGAGCCGATGTTCCGTCCAAGAGTAATAATTCTTCCTGGAGTGACACAGGGTCATTGGGATGGATGGAGACAGGATGTGAGTAAAAATAAAACATTTAAAGAAAACGGGGCAATAGGTTGAAGAGGGGTGGGGTTGAAAGAAAGAAATCAGACTAATATAAGAGTAAAGAAGTAAAGGGTGAAGTAAAACAGGAAAGAGAAGTAAGAAGAGTGACAGACTAAGAAAGGGGAGGGATGAGAAGAAGAGGCTGGTAATAGAGGATGAGAGAGTGTAGTGTACCGACAGCGAGGGAGCAATATGACACATTGGCTAATCAGTCTGCTGTCTTTTTTCTTTCACAAGCTGTCATCTTAGCCATCAAGCCATCAAGACCTTGTGCCTCTCCCCCTCTCATTGAATGATTCCCTTGTTCAATTATTCAAGGTTTATAAGCAGAAACCATCTATTCAGCGAGCTGCAGATCTAGTAAAATAATGGAAGGGCTGCTTCTTCAGCCGTATTGACTGTCGTAAAACTTTTACAATTAGCAAAAGAAAAAAATCAATTCCTCAAACAGACTGTTTGCCACCACCCGTAACATATTAAAGGTGGGGTTAGGAGCGAGGAAAGAGCCTTACCATGTAGCAGACTTTAATAATGCACACCATAAATGATTTTACAGGCTCTCTCGCTAATCATAATGTATGGTGACTTAATATTTACAAGAGAAGGCTATCTTTAGCTAACACAGAATACTTAGACATGTAAGTGTGAGTAGGCATGCATAATCTGCTCTGCTACAGCAGGAGACTGAACCGAATGAGATTTTAGGCGACATATCTGTGGCTTTAGACTTCACGCTGACCTTGCTGTCTCCTTAAAAAGCGAAAAAACCTGCGCGTCCCTCTGTGACATGAAAATCAGGTCAACCGCTGGTCTGCCAAGAAACGCTAAGCTTCAGTTATCATTCCCACAAATAAACAGCACACACAATCACACAAAAACAAAATACACACACAAAAAGATCAAGAGTATGGACACACACATTCCCCTTCCTCAGTTGTCAGAAATCTTACGGAACATCACAACTCCCATCTGCCATAATCCGCCCCGGGGGCAACAGTGACCTGAGCCACTGGAAGAAACTCATCTAGAGTGGAAGGAAAGAAATAATAGTTGAGGTAATGCAGTGTGCAGCCTCATCCTTTACTTAGCCAGCACTGCCTTCAGGGTAGAGATGTTACAAACTCTGCAACCTCTACTGGCTTTCCACTAATGCATGACCCCCGCTGCTGGGCTACTTCTGAGGCCTACGTCCTCACGCCATTAACTTCAGGTTAACATGAAAACCCAGGTCACTTTGTATACAGTGAAACCGCACACATGAGACACAGGAGCACACTGTGGAAAATATATACAGTGTACCAATAAATCACATGCAATTATATGGCTGCATGTTGTATACAGTTGAGTCAGACATAATATGCATGCACACGCCACATCACAAATCTCTCCCCTTTGCCATCTTGCTGCTTCTTTCTCATCCACTGGAGGCAGAGGGTCTAAAGTGTGGCAAGCCATCTATTTTTAAACTTGACATATTAGTCATCTCTTATGGGAGTAAGATTGTCATTTATCAAATTCTTGAATACCAAGCTGTTGTGTTTCCTTCTTGTTTATGTCCCTCTTCTTCTCAGTGTAGCTGTTTTGGATGGTTTCAAATAAAGTCACAGATGCAGTCGGGTACGGTCCCTGTCTCTATAAGAGCACATATGCCAATCAGTTTCCAGCTGAACAGGGAGTTTGCAAGCACATCACACCACTTTTTTTGTGTTGAGTTGTAACTGATTTCTGTCCTCTTGTGCCACAAAAGTCAGATTAAATTGCTCCCAGGTGTATGGGCAAAAACTCAGGCTTTCAGTTTCTCTCTCTTTTTTATCCTCTCTTATTAATCTTACCAAGACTATGAGATGTCGTCTCAGTCTCAAATGAGGCAACTGAGTGCTATTTAAAGAAGATCAGCTAACAGATTGCTTGAATTTTTTTCCAACAAATAGATTTGACCTCAAAAAGTTAAACACAATGTTAAAGAAAGCAAACTGATGACTAGAAAGCTGATGGATAGGCTCATCAGGACAGGCACTTTAGTTTCGGATGTTGAAGAAATAATTCTTCAGCAGTTTTTAACTTGGCATTCCTTGTACCAATACAGCACAAGAGTGGGCCAAAGGTCCTCTGGCAGACCTCTGGCCAGAGATATTGGCTTCTAAAGCTAATGATCTCAAATTGTACACTTGTGGGTAATTAAGCATCGGTGTTCCCTTAGTAGCTTACTACAGCAAATATGTCATTGTGAAAATAAACAACAATTACACTTACACTCATTACACACTAATTGCGTCATCCTATGTTACAATCACAAGGAAGGGGACATCTTATTAAAAGCTGAAAGAAAAAACAGCCGATTGCAAAATAGACCATATCACAAAAACTTTAACAAATGTATTTAGGCCAGAATAGGAGGTTAAGCGATCACAAAGCATTAAACAGAGCATGCATTTTAAACCCTCATGGGTATTTGGTGGTGAACTACAACATCAACGTGTTGCAAGCACTTAATGTTGCTGAGAGTGCTGCTGAAGCTTGGGAAAACCCGCACATGTGAGGGAGTAATTTGACCCCACTCAAATCCTTCCATCAGGCACTAACCAAATAGAAGTCAAAAGAACGAATGAAGAAAGACAACGAGATAAAAGGGATGAAAAAATAGAGAAGGGGCTAAACCTCTGGGATTAGTGCTAAGTAACTAAATGGGCCATATCACTTTTCCATTACCAGAGACGAATAGCTATTTCAACTGCTGGAATCTAAATAAAAAAAGGTGAACCCAGCCCCCCCCCCCCCCCCCCCCCCCCCCCCCCCCCCCCCCCCCCCCCCCTTGTGTTTTGTTCATTGGCGTGTTGGCGTGTAAATGCTGCACAGCCTCTTTGCCTTCCATTTCATATTTCCCTGTGTGAGCAAATGGAGATACGCCATCATATCCTTGAGGCCCATTAATAAATAAACTTGATGCAAATAAACAGATAAATAAATAAAAGTGAAGAGCCTAGCAAATGGGCATCAGTCAGCATTAGCGATGGAACCATGTCAAGCACAATCATGCTTGACTGGAGGGGGAGTGCCTGAGTGTAAGGAGCATTCTTGCTGATTGCACGTCCAGTGTTGTGTATGGGTATGTCTGGGGATAAGGGTGTTCTGCCTTTTACTTTCATTTAACCCCTCTCTCCTGTCTCTCCTGCCCTCTTCAACTCTTTGGTGCTATCACTATCGATACATCTTTCCATCAGCGCACAAAACACCCACTCGATCCATTTCATTCAATTCACTGCCTCTCCTCCCTTCTACCTTCTCCTGTCACGTGTGCACCTCTTTCTACCATGACCTATATGAGATTGCAACTTCCATTTCTTTCAATCCTTGATCATGTCTAAAGGTTACACCAGCCTCTTCCCTTTAGCCTGCAAACAGCATCTGTCCCTCTGGATTTGCATCAAACAAAGACTTGGACTGCTTTATTAATTTGAAATGTAATTTTCTCTTGTATAAATCAAATAAAAATTAAGTTATTTGTCCTTCAGTATGCATTATGATGGGGACCTTGCTATTTTGACATTCAGCATTTACTGCATGTTTTCACAGATAACACATTGCCCATGAGGAAGAAAATTAAACATTTTCTTTAAGCCAAAATAATGAATTTTATCACTGAACCATTATGTAATTATTATTACAGTGTTGTTGTTTGTAATTGAGAAAAACAAATAAATGGTTTACTGCATGAAACAAGTTAAAACATCTTGTTATTTCAAAGTATGCAGATGCTAGGGTTGTAGGAGGCTAACTGCTGTTATTAAAATAGCAACAATTCTTTGTCTTAGTGTTAATTGAAGGTTGTGCATACTGATGCAAGTTCTCGATTAGTATTCATAGTTACACAACTAATGAAGCATTTACCTTTATGTTCTTTCGCAAGATCTTCAAATGAGGCAGAAAAAGTCAGCCAGGCTTTTGGACAAAAGTAAATAGAAAAGCAGAAAGATGTTGGAGATTTAATTTATGTTTTATATGCAAACTGCATGTGCTAGCCAGAATTCAGAATCACTGGAGCTGACAATTCAAATGTCTTTTGGTTTTGTCCAACAGAACATAATAGGCGGTCTTTTTTTCTGCTTTCACAGATATGCATTTCACAATGGCATTTCATTTTTGGTTTTGCATTTTCACCACAATGTTTGCCACCATCTTAGTGTTAATAAAACAACAAAGATAAGTAGATCTTGCTCTATTTATATCATTATAGGACATGATGTAAAGGATATATTTTTTCCTTTTTATTGTCACTCTTTAGATAATCTTGAATCAGCTCACTCTTAAGTTTCTTTATTACGGGAACATTACATCATTGCACTGTAGAAGATGTGACTTAGAACCTTAAAAAAAGCGATGTATTCAACCTTGACTACACTTCAGAACTCAGAGCGAAGAAAGTCATGAAAACAATGTTGAAGGTTCAGATCTTTTAAAGCCAATGTTATCTACATAGTCAATTCTCTCATATCACTGTACCCTGCATCACCTTCACTAACATGTCCCCACTGAATAAACAGTGAACCTTCTGTAAACGTTCTCTATTTACCTGTATTACTGTCATCATTCAGTCAGTCTGCCTTCTTTTCCTTTACCTCATAATAACAGTTATCCTGAAAGCCTAATGTGAAAGTAAATTATTAATTCCATTTTCATTGTGCTTGACAGATTGTAGATAGTCTTTGGCAATCCAAATGCAAATATCCCCATTGAACATTTTACTAATACTTCTATAATAGCTGCATCATATTGAGGAGGTTAGAGAAAACACATGACAGCAAAGGAAGAAGTATTTGATTCTGGCACCTCTTTTTATTGCCAGTGGAACACATAACCATACATGATGGCCTCCCCTTCCACCGCACATTATTTGTTCTCTAGCTGATCATCACTTGGCCCTGCTGTATGCCTAATGAGCGATAATACGGTTTAATTCAACAGACAACAAGTTGCCCCATCCTTCAGCACTAAGCATGATGGCCTTGGGCGAGATTCCATTGGAATTATATGAGGGCAATTTTTCAGTTGGTGGGATGGCTCAGACTGTCTTCACTAATTTTGGCTTTCACAGCATTCCCTTTGGCGCTAAGCTCTGCAAGTTTATAGGTCTATTAGGAATTCATCAAACAAATGAACCATATCAATCTTATTGTGTGAATGTGACCAGGGAAAAAATCAGATGAAACCGTCCATTATGGGGCCCTCCAAAGCATATTTGCCCTCCAAAATTGATCCTCTATTGACAATTTACACTTAGGGTGATCTATCATAACTGCCCACATACTTGAAAGCCAATATTGTCTCGGAGGGCAAGCAAGAAAAAAACAGCCCACTGAAAACGCTTTAGGATAATATTGAATACTGATAAGTTAGTAGACATTTTCCCCCTACAGTTGTTTGTCTAGTGGCTACTAGGCAGGAGGGCTGAGTACTTTGGACATCAATGAGGCCCCTTGCCAATGAAGTTAGAAAATATAGGATATAGAGATGTTGAGAGCTCTGAGTCCATTATAACAGTAAGTCGTTGACTGTGCTTGAAAAAAAGAAGGAAAAAGAAGCAAGGCTCCACATGAACAGTCTTCTCAGATAGCGAGTTCTAAAAGGGCATATTGGCATCAAAAAGGGCATGCATTACAGCCCCCGTTGATCTACCTGTATCAAGTAGATACTTCAGTATAATCTCAACAGCAAAGGGTTTAGGTGGTAGTTAGCAGAGGGGCAGGAGACCCCCGATGTCCACTCAAAGAGACTGCCTTTTATTAAGACTTGATTTATCCTCTCAAAATGGCTCCAAGTCAAACTTCACTTACTTTACGTCCTCCCTTGGCAGATTCAAGCAACGAATCAGTTATGTGCCAAGGGTGCTCAAATGGTACATAAAATCTTCATCTATATTCCCATGATGGGTTTTCTGCTTTGGATGAAAAATGATCAGGTCCAGAAAAAGGCTGTATGGGTCAATGGGAGGGACAAAGACTTTGCATATGCCTTAGGATGTCAAATCTTAAATGGAGTGGCTGTCCATGCCTCTCTTCCTTCCCATCTGCCTTCCCTTTGGCTGTTGATAAATATCCTTATCTATGAGAAGCAGGTGATAGATTTCAAGCAGCTCGACTCTACAGAGCACTACCCTCGTCTACTCTATTGATATCTCACATCTACTATATCCGAGCTATAGCAAGAGGCACTGACACCCTCTGGGTCTCTTGCCCCAAATCATGTTAGCTCCACTTCCTGTAGGATAGCCTCTAGGGCCGACCCAATGAATAACATCTATCAAGTGAAGTGCAAGCCAGAAGCTTGTGGAGGCAAAGGGCCTCAGCCCTCAACTCAGGGACACCCTACAGCAACAGACCCTATCTGATAATGTGACACGAGCTCGCACGTGTGTATGTGAAACAGAACAGAAGAACGACTGGTAGAGAGGTTGAGAGACAACAAGAGGGAGATAAAGCGATTGGTACAACATATGTGTGAGCAAATTAATTGCTAAGGGAATTACGATCACTATCACTTGCTGTGATGTAATTAAAGAAAGAAATGGCTGATTTTCTCCCCAGATCAGGGGAACAATGTGAAAATAGCTGCCTGGCTGAACACATTGTGGTTGTTGACATCCGGATTATGTGGATGACAAACAGATGTATGAAGTGGAAGTACTCATTGATCATGATGTCATCAATGAGTTTGCCGGGTATAAATCAATTCTCTTTCCTCCAACATTTTTAAAGACACCTTACTTTGGTCTTTTCATTGGCACCTTTGGCAGATTCACCCTCTTTCTTCTTTTAAAATTTCATGAGAGAAAATAGGTAATTTAATCTTCATTAAACATACAAGGGGCTCACTCTCTCTGACCTGAACAGCTGAATTAACTGCAAGGCTTGGGGGGGGGGGGAATTAGATAGTTGGGCTGAAATTCAGTAACCCTGACAAGCATTATATCACTGCATCTCTATTTTAATGGACATGAGACGATCCCTCTCTGCTCAATGTCAAATAAGTCCTTAAGAGGCTTACTATACAGAATGCAGGGGGGAACTTTTGATGGACCGACCTGTGAAGGTGAAACAAGAGAGCAGGAAGAGGAAAGGAGAGAGGCCCTGGATTGGGATTGTAATGACGTTGAAAAGCGGGCAAATAAATACGATTGGCTTGGTTCTCTTTGAAATCTGATTGATGTGTCTTTTGGGATGCCCCCCAGTAGGAAAGACCTAGTGAGTCTGTGGCTTTCATCCCTGACCATAAATCGATGGGCCAGGATGTGTGTGAGGCTCCTGTTCTCTACCAAACAATCTCCTTCCAGATACCTAGGTAACTCCAGCAAAAAAGGAATAGAGGATGGAAAAAGGTATGCAATTGTATATCTTTTCGAATCCTTATTCCGGTAAAACTTAGTTAAAGAATATGTAGTCTGTGAAAAGACATACAGTTTAATTTGCCGCATTAAGCTAATCAGATTCAGCAACTCAATGCTACATTATCGTCCTTAAATAAGGCTAAACAAAACAAAAACGTAGCTTTTCTCAAATCCATCAATCCATTCACTTTCTGTGTGTTGAATTAGAACTGGCTGATGTAATTGCATAACACGAGTATGGCCTCTCGGGTTAGGTTTTCCATCTTGCACAAAGTGGAGACAAGGAAATAGGAAATGCTTCTGGAATTGGGTGTAATTGTGACTGGCGGCAGCTAGAATTGTGTTCAGCCTGACACTTGAGGTAGTCTGGTGAAGTATTGTTTTGCCTGGAGAATGACAAAAAAAAAAAAAAAAGCACTCTACATGCTGGGTTGTAATGAACTCCTTTGACGTAAGTGAAGATTCTTGTGGATCTCTGAGAGACTCTCCGGTATGCACAGCTCGTTTAGGGATGACAAGAGGTTAATCAAGCTTTAAAGCATGAGATTACAACAGACATGACAAGCAGGAGTGAATAGATTTTGCTCTCAGTCTGATACAACTGCTCAGAAAACCTTCTCTACGAGTAATTGTGAGACGGAAATGCTGCCAGTCCCCGACTCAGTGAGGAAGCAAATATGTACACAACAGAAGTACACAAACATAAATGCTGCAGTACTGACCCAAAAACTACAACATCACTCCACTGACTAAAATGTTGACGTTCCCACAGTGCCCAAAGAAGAAACAACACATACAGCGTTCCTTGACTGAGATGTCTTTTGTCTCCAAATCGTCCATCACTGGGGAGGTTAATTTTTTTTCTTTTAAAAGAGAATACTTTTCCCTCTAACTGTGCGTAAAGATTTCTGTGTCACCCTCATGAGATGAGACAAATTCCACCGATGTTCTATGGCAGCTGAACTCATTTCCAGATTCAATTTCTAAAAACTCCATGTAGCAAGCATGTCAAAAGGATTTTCCCCTCTCTTCACCTCTGAGTAGAGAATCCATGCAGCTGTTTATCAAACCACAGTCATATCAGTAAACAGGGAGTCGTCACTGCATATTTCATTCTGGTAGAATAGCAGGGGTATGCTGGTGAAAAATGCCGCCAAGTAGAGGGAGCAAGAATTGGAAAATAGGTCACAGGAACACAGAATATTCAATTTTATATGAGAAATATTCATAAAGAAAGGCAAAAGATATCCAGTTATACAATAACCTCATGAGACATCAAATAGTGTCTGTGTGGAAAACCATTTTCAATCCATACTTTCACTTATCAGGGTGCAGTTTTCATTGAGCCAGAGAAGCGGAGTCAGCTCTCCTTTTGCCCAGCCTGATTCCCCAAGCCGGATTCATCCTTCCAGGATGTTCCGGATCTGGTACCCCTCTTAAATGGACATGCCGTAAATACATCAACAAATAAGGAAGGGGAATGGGAAGCATTCTGGTTAGACAATCTTTATCAACTCAACTCACTTTTTCAACACTCAAACTTTGTTCTACGGAGGGATGGACACCAACCAAGGGACCAAGGAAACCTACAGTTTGTTTCTTTTAAAATTAATTATCAACATAATAAATTAGGAGCCTTAACTTCAAGCTGCCCAAGACAGTGAAGGACCATGCCTTCACCACTACTGAAATCACCACAACAAGAACTACTGTCTCACCTTACCCTCAGTCATTAATAGACCTCGAGATACTTAAGCACTTTCACTAGGTACAACCTCCTGCTCCCAACCAAAAGGAACCACCACATCATTTTTGAATGTCATGCCCTCTTGCTGACTCTGATCTCACCCATTTCACAATCAACTGCAAACGACAAATATCACACTAAGGGTCACTGCCACATGACGCGAACAGGACTAAATTATCTGCAAAGGGATAGCATGGACTGAGTTCACCAAAGTAAACTCTCTCCACTTTGTCAGCCCTTAATATTACACTCAGGAAACAACAACAGTTGTTACAGTACAAATCTGAAAAGGTTCTATTCCTTTCTTACTTCATTGTATCATATTCTTCAGTGACTTTCACCACAAAATGACCAAGGCTTCCAAGCTAGAACATTGCCTGTTTAAGAATCCTACCCAACAAGATCTTCCACTGCTCTCTGTTTTTCAAGGGGGTGCCCTCTCCAGGACCATCCTAGCATACGAGAGGGCTTTAAATTCCAAACTGCTGCTCAGTATAAAAGCAAAGGACCTTTCTCAGTCCTCATTTCTGTGAATAATGATCATAGCAGTGGTAATCAGGAGATTCACGAGTATTCCTACAACCTTAAAGTGTAACCCTGTTTGCCCACTCTGGAGACCCCTGGAAAGGTGTCCACCTCCTTTTCATAGTTTGGTTCAAGAGCATACGTCTGCATAGAGGTACGGCTAACTTTATGTAATTGTTACTTCCACAAGCATAATGTGAAAAGCTTCTTCTAACCAAATAAGGAGTAGTCTGTTTCGTTACAGACAAATTTCTCAACCAGATGTCACCTTTCCAAGGACCTCTCTTTGACTTCACTTCAAAAGCTTTCTGTTAATTAAATATTGATGATTATTTTCCACCAGTTTCTTCCCTTTTTCTAACTATACTGAGTACTTAACTAAAGTTAGAGCAAAAAAAAAAAAAACTTTTGAAGAGAATGCTACTTTCCAGAAAAAAATAGCATCAAACTAAACATACCTCCATTTACACACTTTCATGATTTCAGCTATTTGATACATGTAGCAAGGCAGGCACAAAGACAACCAACATATTAGGGTCAAAGGCCATTCATTTTTTAAATTGCCACAAAGTAGGACTGCTTATAGCATAAAAGCAAGAATCACGTAGAAGCAGGCAAATATGATCAGTCATTATCCACATCAGTCTGACATCTAAACACATAAGGGAAAAGACAAGTAAAACACAAAACTATTGTGAGTGACCATAACAGGAGGGTCTACGCACCTCTCCAGCAAAACACTTCCTAAGTGCAGCCACAAGACAGGAAGTGACATGCTGTGAAAGCAAAGGCAAACAGGAAGAGCATGGCAATTGTATGACTGGAGCTGTTCTACATGACAGAAGTTATGCTGAGTGAAACACAAGCTACTGCCTTCAAGTAGTGTGACGCCTACTAGGGTCTTAATCATGTCAAAAATAAAAAGCATTTAGTTTCAGTGGGAAAATCAAGGGCAACTTTAATACAAGTGAACTCAACTGTATTTGATTTAAAAAGGTATTCAATGTGAGATTTACTTCATTTCTCTTACCAGTTCAAGCATGAATGTCATTCAGTCTTTTCATCTACCGCTGCATGTTTTTAATATTATCTATGTATTTCTACACATAAGGACATCTGCTGGAACTGGTAATAATGTGCTACCTTTTAAATGTTCCAATGAATTGTATCAACTGTATATGTAGACTTTTTACTGACTTGTTACATGTACACTCAACATAATAAAGGGTATAAACTAAATTGGTATGTTTTTACTGTTGCATTGTGCATTGTCAATCCCAAAAATAAGGGAAAGAATAATGTAAAGGTATAATGTACGAGGTTTTCTCTTAACTTATTGTTTGTAAACTGTCTCTTTATCATGTAATGTTTACTATGATGTGTGCAGCTGCCCTCTTGGCCAGGTCACCCTTGTGAAAGAGATCTTGATCTCAGTGGGTTAATTACCTGGCTAAATAAAGGTTACAAAATGTAATAGTAAACCACAAGCTCTTGCACATCAGTAACTAGTTGTTTTGATGTGCCTTAGCAAATGTTAGTCCAAGTAAAACCAGCTGTGGTTCTCAGTTTGATTTCATCAATGTTGCAGACTAAAACATGTTTCTGATGAAAGCAGTGTAGAAATCACGATTCTCTATGGATCACTTATGCAAGTCCAACTTTATATCTTTCAGAATAAGCTTGAATTATATGAAAACAACGAGGTGAAAGTTTGCTCCTTGTTAAGATTGAAATTAATATACAGCTTTAATGTTTGTTTATACTGTAAATCTTACATATAATACCTTTTAACAATTTTTGCAAAGCCAAATGCAATAACTCAGCATTTTACTATGCATGTTGTAGACCAGCTCAGCTTGAGTGTTCTGACAGGAAGGACGTGCAAGTTAGACATCCAGGACAGACAGGTGTTGGGGTGGTGCTGGGTTTCTGGTTAAAAAAGGTATTTAAATGCACACACCTAGGGTTCTGTTACCATAGTTAGCACCTGGCCACCGAGAGGCTGGACTGGATGGGCTTTGATCACCTGTAAAAAGGTTCCCAATAAAATAAAGGAGGTAAAATGAAGAAGGGAAGGATGGAGAAAAAGGAAGAGAGAAAAAAGGCATCAAGGGTGACACATCTCAGAATTTTGGCAGAAATGAATCTCCAAGACAATGACAGACGCAGGCGCACATTGAACCCAAACAGAAATATGGAATGAAGAAGATGAGAGTGAAGAAAGCAGCTAGTTGTGTGGATTGATGAGCAGCATTGTATTGAATCAGTATGTGTGCATGTGTGTTTGTTGTAATACAACTCTAGAAACAAAAGCAATTTAAAGGTACAGTTTAGTGTAGAAATTTTGTTTTAGGAAATGAATTTATCTTTGAAACACAATAACGTATAACTTGCACTAAATCGTCAAGATCATAGGAGTAGTGTGTCTTTTTTTAAATGCAATTCAATGATCATTATTTCCATTTAGTGTCGTTTTTGGAAATACTTAATTTTACTATATGGTACAACCTCACACACATGCACTAATTTTAACACTTAAGATGAGTGATGGTGATGATCTAGCACAGAGTCACACTGATGCACACACCATATAAAGTGTTAAAAAAACATAAACATCTTGTAAATATGCGAGTACTGCAAAAATCTACAAGTCAAACCCACTATTTTTTTAGCAACTAACATGACTATAAAAAATATTTTAAAATTGTAAATAACACAAGGGTAAACTATAACATGTGGGTTTAAACAGAAAATTACTTCAAATGCCTCTAACAAAATATGTTTTCCCCTCCAGATTGTTTCCAACTAATCCAGGTCTGATTTTTTCCCCTTCTTATTTCTACAGTGATTACCAGAGTGGTAGATGGCAGCACCTGTTGCTCTTCTGCTGAATTCTGACTTGAATATCAATTGAACCTGGGCACCCCAACTAGGTGGTACACCCCTGGGCACGGGGGCCATTCATCGTGGTCAAACTGAATGTATTAACAGAGAATTACGGCTTACACAGCCTCTGCCCAACCTCAGCCTGTATGGCTGTATTATGATATTTCTTTACAAAAAGGGCTAATGACACAAATCGCTAATGACTTACACTTGGCCACATGTGTACTCGTTTTCTATAGCACCTCTATATATGTGCATATGAGTTCCTATATGTATTCATATTTATATGTGAGTCATCGGGTACTCAAGCAAATCAAAAGACACATGCACAGTACTCACACACTCATTTATACACAAAAGATCAATGCTTCATTTACATGACAGACCGGAGCTGATTGTGTTGCATCAAAACAATTGACTAAAAGCAGAAGGCTGCATTTTCTTTCTGCAGATGGATGGGACTGATGGAGAAAGCAAATTATGTAACATTTTTTTTGCTACGTTACCATTGCGCGGGCTGTTCGTTTTCGTCGATAACCGGGAAGGCTGCTCCGGATGTAGAGCTTCCATTAGGCTATCCATCACACACCGGTTTCATCTCCCTCTGTAAGAGAACAGATAACAGAGGCAAATGTGTTTTAAAGAACCAATACATACTATTAACACATAAGGATGATATACAACACAAGTAGTCTGTACAAAGTATGCATTAAACATACACAAATGCACTTAGTTCATAGTTGACGTGTCAAGGTCTAATGCTAGGTTGAAGGCAGTAGATGTCCTCTAGCTTAATGAACAATCACCTTACATATCATGTAAAAATTAGCCTTTCATAGTGCTTTTGAGTGTTAAGATGGAAGCCTGTCACTCAGATGTGTCCTTTTTTTCAGTAAAACAGCAAGGGAGGAGGGAAAAATACACTAAGAGCCTGGCAACTAATACAGGCAGAGGAACCTAAGGATGAAAGCATCCACTGATGGTCCATTGACAGATATTCTTTCTGTGGCTAACGCAGGGGAGCTAAGTGCTCTTTACAAAGATTTAGTGTGGAGCCGCCCTTCACTAACCGGGCGCTCTATCATTGTTCAGTCAATGACACAGGACCGGCCTTCAAAAAACATTCCCCCTGCCCACCGTTACAGCTGCCGCGTGGATCCATGAAACTGGAGAAATGGCATAACTGAAGAGACAGGTAGGAGATACTTAAAGCGCCATGAGGCCAACAGCGTGACAAGTTGTGCCCACACTGTGCACATGCAGCATACTGCTCAATGGAAACAGGGTTCAGAAATATGGCTAGCGTCTATATCTGGGTCACCTATCTTTATGCCCCCATACTAATGAGTAAGAGGGGCACCCTTTTTATCATTCTGGTCTAGAAAAGACGTCATTTTATAGCAGGATCGTTAGTATGACTTATTGTAGAGCTGGAGACTTGGCTTTCAATTCTTTAGCACAATTGAGAGATCTAGCTCTTCCCCAGTGTTTACCAGCAGGGTCCAGGTAACTTGTTTCTTTTGTGTGCTAGCAGCTATAGCTGAAGGGAAACATCAAGATGTAAGCAGGGACTACATCTACCTTCAGCACACAGCACTTTCCCAGACACTGGGGTGATCAATCTTTTGCAACTTGCACGACAGAAAGGCAAAATTAATTTATGATCAAAACATTTTGACAATGAATGGCACATTATTAATAAAGAAAATAGCAAATATTTTGCCATTACCAGAGCGAATCAGGGCTGTACATGTTTCTTCCCTCATCCTCTAGCAACAAACCACCCAACCTGCAATCATTCATGCAAGTAAAAGACGCCAGTGCCACCAAGAATAGTAACACGTCTTATGCAAATTTAAAAAAAGCAACTCTTCACTCGTACTCAAACTAATTTTGCTCTCTATCTCATTCCTTCTCTTTCTTCCTCAAGTCCTTCCCAAGGGCTACTTTGAAATCAAAGTATCTGTTCTGGCTGTGTGCTGTGCTTAAAAGCAATCCCGATTAAATCAAGCTTAATTAGACCAGCTTTATCAGAACAAAACCAAAGCCGAGCCAAGTAGTGCTTATCTCAAATTGCAGCACTACACCTCCGATATCAGGCTCATTGGTTTAAAGGGGGAGCATGGGTTTTGTCTGCTGTGGACCCATAGAACAATATGGTGTACAACTTGCAGCTGCTATAACTGTATCAACTCCCAAGATCTTCAGCTACTACTTCTTTTTATGTAGGCTAGCAAGGACATAATGTGAGTCTGACAGAAGGCAGAAAGTGTTAAGTGGCAGGTAAACATTTATCTACAACCACCTTGGCACAAGAAACTTTTTGACAGCTCCTTCTTCTCTGCCTTCTTCGTGGAGACCTAGACATCACAGGGGGCACCTGACACTTTGATCAATTTGTCCCTACTTCTAGCTTAACTGTAGCACAATTCATCATTTGTAATGGCCATGGAGCAGGCAGCAGTAGACTGGGGTACAGAGGGGAGGGTTACAGACAACAAAGAACCCAAATGACTAAAATGGGAAGTGTACTCCCAAATCACCCCCACAGAGCTCAATTAACTATGTACTATTGAGCCACAGCTTAAACCTCAAAGCAGGCCCATACTCAGGAAGATAGCCTTCAGGGCTATAGCCTTGTTAATATATGTAAGTATTTATGTGTATATTGTATTCAACCACTTTTGCAAAGACCAAGGTAAGCCTTTGATTTCACTTATTCCTGGTATCCTCTGAGCAAACTTTCGGCATTACTTATTATAACATTGCCTACTTAAGGAGACATTTCTTCCTCGATCCTGCAATTCACTCTTGTCTTATTTTGAGCGGTTAAACCCAGGGCAAATATTCATCCGCTTCTCATTAGCAGCACTGGTAGATTGCATGCTGGGGAATTACAGAAAAGCTAACCTTTTATGCCCAAAGATCTTTCTCAAGAGGAAAGATCCCCTCTGCTCACAGGAAATTGCTTTCTAAATGGGTTAAGATGGGCTAAGACCCAAGACATCGACAAACCCCTTCCAGTGATGAAACACCTTGGTGGGCACCTCAACAGACAGCCCGGGGTCCTTTAATGATCTTATTAAAGCTTGGTGGAAGTGTGGAACATGGTTGCGGCTTTTGCACTTTTAGGACTTACTTAACCGAGATAAACCTTTAAGAGCAGAAATAAAGCTCTGTGAAACCTCTACCTCCCAGAGAGAGACCATGTACCTGTTCTCATATCTTTCCCTTTGATTCTGCCAACCCCCCCTTACTCCCCCCAATCGCACCGTCACCTGCATATCAGGAGAAACCTGGATCCAGAGCTGAGCTAACTGTAACAGTGGCCCTGAGGACTAGGCTCAGTCTGCAATTTATTTACAAGCAGCACTATCACATTTCTTAATTAGGAGGGATAAGACGAATAATGTGCTCGTCAGCATGATAGGCATAAAAGACTTCACATACCAGATTAGTTTCACCCTAAAAACAGGACCTATAAGTAACGCAATTTACCAATCCAAGGAGCAGAACACAAACTCAAGTGTCAACAAAGAAGAGATAGGAAAAGAATTAGCACAGACGCAGTATGTGCCACTTTTAGGGAGGGATGATGTCAGGGAAAGAGGAGGAAGACGAGTGAGAGCAGGGAGAAAAAGTGGAGAGGGTCTCTGTGGGTTCTGTAGTCGAGCACTGGAGTGGGTTATTGAGAGTGACTAGTGGAGCGCGGCAGAACACAAGGTCGTAAAACACCTTCCCAGCTACCTGACGGCCTGAGCCCCTGTGACATTTAATATTTCTAAAACATACACGCAGTATTGCACACAGGCGCACAGATCCTCACCTCCTTCCAAAAAAGCTTGCTTTACATCCCTAGCTTTACAATGCATGGTATAAGAGTTGCAAAAGTACTAAACCCATTTAAATAAATGCGACAGATTTCTCAGCTAACAAGTGAGGTAAGCTTTGAAAGACTAAGACAATGAGGGATGGGAAGATAGTTAGAGGGAGGCAGGATAGAGAGCACACTCCAGCTAATGTCAGCAGCATGACCTATACTCACAGGTGCTAGTGGCAAGATCACGTAGAGGAGACACAAGCATCTATCTGAGGCTTTCACAAAACCAATGCCTCATGGAAGGCTCCATGCAAACTCTTAATCCTCAATCAAGGAGCAATTAGGGAATCAAGACACACAAACCAACATTGTGCAAAACATGACATCACATTTGTTTATTTCTGCCACTTAAAATCAGTCATCGGACGGCATTCAAAATGTGTATATAACTAAGCGAAGGAACAGCTGTCGTCTTAGAAAAAAAAAAAACATGACAAAGCTTTTCACTCAATCAACCAAGCAGAAAACCTTGTGCGTATTTGAAATGCTGGGCTTCTCTTTTATAAACACCAAAGGCATGGCATTCCTATAATTATGTGGCCGTGTCAACAAAGCCTGTTCATAAATTCAATTTGCTATCTCATCTCCCTGCATGTTGTGCTGGGGAGAGAGAACACAAGAGGATCGATTGAGAACTCAATTCTGATGGCTCACATGCAGCCTCCGTGATTCATGGGGGATAAGAGACACAAATAGTTCTTAGAATTCTGAAAATGTCTGGTACATGTCGGTTTCTGCTATAGCGGTAAATTAATGATATCCTATATGCCTTGACCTGGTAGCAACAGTGACATTAAATTATGAAATACATTGTAGTGTTGAGTACTACATATCCACGGAAATGTAGCTACATATCTGAGGAAGACCCAGCTTATGAACCTGTCTTATGGATTAATTGAATAGCCTCAGTCAGAGTTTCTATTATTGTTTATAGCTCAATAATCAATTTTAAAGAAGTTTTTACTGATTTCTATTAGTGATTTCTAACATTTTATTAGCTTAAACTGTTTGTCATTTTTAATCCTTTAAAAATGTAACTTCTGTTTTGTATATACTTTTAAGTCTTCCAATGTTTAGCACTCTGGGCAGGCATGTACGAATGGAAGGTCCTACAAAAGTTGAGTCCCATCCACATACGCAAAACACTGGCCCCAGAGCCAAATTCAGTTATACATCATGAGGAATATTAGGCCTAAGACTGATGTCTGTTATCCATTAGTATCCACTGTCCTTCTAGTAGCCGAACCCTGAGTCTAATTTGCTCTGTAATGAGATCTAAAGAGAGCTTACAGGCCGTGTGCTTGATGAATTGAAATCACAGTGAACAGGAAAACGGTGAGGGTTCAAACTCACCAGAGTCACCTTCTGTGACTCCGGTGGAGAAGATGAGAAAAACAAAGCCGAATGGAGAGGCGAGGAACAAGTCGTACCTAGTTTTTTTGTGGTTGCTGCGGATTGTTTTTGAACACATTTGAGCCCATCTGTTCCCCCACAGAGAGTCACCTGTGCAATTAACCTGGACCATTAGCCGTGAAACAAAGGCCTCAGTGGAGGGAGGGGGAGTGTTGCTTTATGGCCAGGTGGAGAGGCAACAACCACACTTTCTTTTAATCTCATCTACTCTCTTTTCTCGCTTGTGTGCACCTGGTTTTTGTGATACTTTCACATCTGAATTCCGGCTCAGCCCCCTAGACATACTGAACCACCTGCATTACTCAACTTCCCCCCTTCTCCTCTTACAGCTCTGCTGTCGATTCTCTTACTGTCTGAGTTTTAGTCCAGTCAGCCCCTCCCTTCGACCTTCTTCCCTGAAGTCCTAGCAGCTCCTAAGACCCGAGCAGACAGCAGCCATTAACGCCACAGAGAACACAAGTGCGAGAAGGACAGCAGTCATGCACCTGTTAGATGTCTTTCCTTTGTTTTTCTCTTACTCCCCTTATTTCTCCGTTTCCCTGTAGTCCAACCACCCAACCCTGACAAAAGCTTTGACACAATGACCGGAGAAACTTTTCAGACAGGCACTGGTCTTTAATTTGTTTGTGTGTGTGTGTGTGTGTGTGTGTGTGTGTGTGTTGTGTGTGTGTGTGTGTGTGTGTGTGTGTGTGTGTGTGTGTGTGTGTGTTTGTGTGTGTTTGTGTGCATACACTAGTCTACTGCAGCGAAAAAGGAGAGCAGGAAAAAGGGGAATCTAAGGTTACGGTAATAAAAGAGACAGATTTTCATGCTGATTACTTTGGATTGTTTTACTGTAAGAACTTGATGAGCAAACCCACTCATGTTCTTCCTAACTCGATTAGGGATGCTTCCACAACTCTCCATTCCAGAGGGAATGGCAGTTTAGAGACTTCTTTCCGTGTTTTGAGCCCATGTGAGGCGCCAGGGTCAGGAAGGGGAGGGAATATGTGGAGAGAGGGCAGAATGTCCCGAGGAAGGGAAAGGTTGGTGGGAAGTGAGAGGAGCATCGTCTTTGACGTGCACCAAGTAGAGGCAAGTGTTTGGGCTAGGTTGGCCTGGTCGCAGCAGGCCCCGATCCTGTGGTCTAAATAAAAAAAGAGAGATGTCCTCACTGCAAGAGACTTGGGGGAAACGTGGAGAGAAGTTGGATGTCGACAAGGGAGAGATGAAAGTGGATTAGCCGCCGTGGCGATTTGCATTCTGTGGTGGAACGAAAGCCCCTGCGATGCCCCGAATAGCTGGATGCATGAATAAGTAAACAAACAAAAACAAAAATAAACCCTCCATCTGGATGGATGCTGCCAGGCCCCAAGTGAGAAACAGTAGGGAGGGGAGGTTGGGAGAGGGAAAGGCAGGCGGGGGGAGAAAGATGCTCGCAACGTAGCAGTCACCACACTCGGCTTCCTCGGCTATAATTTACGTCTACTGCCTGCGCCCACCCCCCCACATAGTTGCCACATTGCTATCACCATCCATCTCGCTGCTTCGGCTAGTTTGCCCAGTAACACCACCAACACACAGGGGAGAGCTCAAGCCCAACACTGACAGATGTTAAGTTGACACACTTTCTCTGAGCCACATGGGGTCAATGTCAGGGTGCCAGCAGGGCCGAGGGAGTCTGTCCTCACAGCAGAGTAGACTATCGCTGCTTTTTCATAGGCTGAGTGCGGCTAAATTTGGATCTAGACCTTGGCATTCGTACTCTTAATGTATAATGTTTGACTATCTGAAGTACCGTAGCACATTTGTTATGTTACAGCTGCTCTTGTTCACTCACACATTTCTCTTTCTTTAACCTCATGTGATAGATTCCAACGACAGAGTTTTCAGACCTGCTCTTTCTTATGATATCAGCGCTTTGCAAGTTTAAATGTGCAATTTGTTTGGCGTTTATAGCGTCTTTCAAACGCTATTGTTGACATACAATGCATACTAGTGGAAAAAAAAGAGACGAGCAAAATAATCCCAGTGAAAATTGCATTAGTTTTTGTTTGTGCTTTTACTTTTTTATTCTGGTTGAAACCTCTACAGAGAGAAGAGTACCATCGTAAATTATTCTTTAACACTTCCACTGGGAGTCACTGCAGCTAGAAATCTTCAATTCTTACATTAGGGCTTTAACACTTTCTACTACTTATTAAACATTGGAATGTCTTTTTTTTTTAAGATTTGTTTTTGGGCTTTTTGTGCCTCCATTGTAGAGACAGGACAGTGGAGAGAGCTGGATATCAGGGAGAGAGAGTTTGGGGCATGACATGCGGGAAAGGAGCCACAGGTTGGATTCGAACCCGGGTAGCCCGCCTGCAGGACTACAGCCTCCATACACGGGGAGCGTGCACCAACCACTACACTACTGAGAATCTGAATCTGAATCTTTTATGTTAGCAGATTGGTATTAAATACGGTAGGTGAAAGATGTCGCTGTCCCAGTGGGCGAGTAAAATGAAAAGGTGCAGCTTACAGGGCATATTTTTGCAGGTGTAGTGGGAGACTCAAACCTACGAAACATTAACAGTCTATCAACACCTTTAAGTGCAGGCTTGATCTATAAGTGCCTGCCAAAATCACAAGCTTTAATCATGATTTTTATTTATTGTTTATTTTTACAGGGGCAGCGCACAATTAAATGTAATTGCAATTGAGTTAGCTAATAGCTAATTTGCATCTGTTGTCCCTGGGCAGGTAAACAAATGATACATAACAGGAAGTACATCATATAAAATAACAGAATTTGTAAAAGAAAGTCCATTTGTGCAACATTACACTTCATAAAATATCAGAATAAATCCATAAATATAAACAAACACTGCATAAAACACTATAAGAAATGTCCATTGGTAGATCAGCATGATAAATGTCTGTGCAGGGCAAACATTAGTGATGACAGTATTGAGCTGATTTTTGCCAGAACTTCAGCTTAGTTTTTTAAACTCTGCAAGATTTCCTGTCATGTCTGTAGGTATGGAGTTCCACTTTCTCATGGCAATGATTGTTTTGCATATGACAGTAAGTGAACATAAATTCTTTATGAGCATTCACATCAGGGCCATTTCAATGAATCAGGTTATTCAAACGGAAAGAATACAAAAATGGATAAGGCAAGTAGATATTTGGTTGCTATAGGAATCAGTTCAAGGCAGAGTAGACTCCCTTATTTTCATACACTAGTAGCACGTCTAAAAATGGATGCTGAGCATTGGAATCCAGATCAGGATGAACATCTGAACCACACCACACATGGGCTGTTTGCATCAGTGAAAGGCGGTGCTGTCTGGGGAAGCTAAATGGATTTGACAATGGGATTTGATGGTCTTTGTAGTGAGGGTAATTAGGTTTGATTGACTGTAAAGTGACTGGTGAGGTCCAGAACTGGGAGGGGAAATGATCAGACACTTGAACCACCCACAAATTAATGAGATTCAACTGTGCCTGAGCTGATTTCACCAAGGAGAAGAAGAACATTTACGAAAGCAATGAGAGACGATCGAGAACATGGCAGGATGATTGTGTGTGTGTGCGTGCGTGTGTGTTTGAGAGAAAGAGAGCGAGACAGAGAAAGATTGACTCAGAGGGAGTCAGAGAGAGAAAACAGGAAAGACAGAGATATCTGATGTGTGTCTCACTTCTTTGAATGTAACCTTCCTAAATTAAGTTAAAGATAAAAGTGATTAAAAGCTATAAAGTGCAATCTAATTAGAGTTCTTTATCTATCTCTGGATACAAAAGAGGATGTTACAAACTTGAAAAACAACAATACATATATTCAGTGCAATAATTTAAAGCACAAAGCTGACAGAAAGCAATGTGGGACAGACTATTCCCTGGTGTTTCCTTTAATTGCTAATGAACTATGGTATTTATCATAGAATATTAAACAGCTTCCTATGGAGCCAGGCTCATTTTACTCCTGCTGACATTTATTTATGGAAATGCAGTGAGGAAATGTTATAGTCTGGGAGGTTGAGTATTGGATGTGTATTTTATCACCTACACTTCCAAATGGCATTTTGCAGTCAATCAGATGTATTTAATCCTTGCATTTCATTTATTTACGAATAAGTATCCTTTTCTGCATGCTTCTATTCATGCTGCTTGCTCTCATTGGCCTTAGCTGGGATGCAGTCAGCCATATTCTGTGTGCCAGCATTGCCTTGAGGCAGATTCTGATTTCCGTTGGAGATACAGCACAATCTAATGTGCTGTTATTTATTAGAATGGGTGTATGACAGCAGATAATCCGGGTAACCTTGTTTCCATCTTTCAAGGTAATGATGGAATCCAGCAATCCATACTCAGGAGTTTCAGAGCATGCCTTGCACTTCCTGCGCTTTGGATCGACACAGCTCAAAGGCAAGGACGAAGGAAAAAAAAAAAAAAAGCAATTTGCTCTGTGTTTGGTATTACACTGCTGTGACATCCATATGCAGATGTAAGGAAAAATCCATCATTTTTACAACGCGTCTGAAAGTACAAATATATAACCAGACATGAAAGCCATCACTGACATGACAAAGAAATGACACTTCGGGGAATAAACAGGCTGCAAATTCAGAAGCACTGTGCCATTTATTATTTCATTAGAATCCAGAAAAGGACTGTCCTTTGTGGTTTTATATAGCTCTCTAATACTGGCTTCGCTTGCCAAGCTTAGCTGAGAAATAGTGCGGCTCTCTCAGAAACATTTCTTTTATCTGCGGGGGTTTCTGACCTTCACATCTCTACAAGCCATCTCCCCCGGTAATATTGTTTGCCATGTCTGCGGTGCTGTGGAGACACTATGCAAACTTAGAGAGCTAACCTGTCCAACCCCAACGCTGCCTGTCAGGGCTTGTCTATGATCACCTAGCTGGCATGGCTGCGGCACAGGTATGCACGGGGCCTACCGGCAGCTGTCAGTGTCACACCAAGCCATCAATCCACATCTCTGCCCCTGTCATTCCTGACAGGGCTCCACCAGCCACAACCAGTCAGCCAGCTGCACACAAATATGTCAGTTTAGTTTAACATGCCACAGTAATAGACACTTGAATGTGGAAAATGTGTTTCGGTGAACAGATGTGGAAAAAATGCTTCTCTTTCTTTCAGGAAATAAGGAAAACAGAAGAAAACAGGTAGAAGGACAGACTTTGATGAGGAAATGTTAGCTTGGATAATTATTAAAAGTCATCTTTAGCCTCTATGAATAGCTGAATATTTGTTTGTGAGGATGTTGATTGAAATGTGTATTGTGTAACAAATGTTACACTGGAATCAACTTAAATCCAAATTAAACAGTTACTCCATATTAGCTCATGGTATGCAGATGACACTGAAATGAGCGGGGGGAAAAAAACAAGAAACTAAAATGTCAAAGCAGTCAAAGCTAATACTAGCTTATTTCGCTTGCTTTTGGCAAAATGTTTATTTTTTTCATGAGAAGCCCACTTTTATTATGTAGACATACACCAGTTCAGCCTGAAAGTGTGAAAGGTTGACAAGAAGGATGCATAAATAGAAGCTGCAGGCCCATCATTGTCAACATGCCAACTGCTCTCTGCAGAGAATCATAGAGACATGGAGACCTCATCCTAGCAGGCCTTGCTGAGCGGGAAAAAAAACATGCTTGGACGACAATCAGCTCTCCTCCTCTCCGCCTTTAGAGATGAGGACACGCATTGTAAAATACATTTATGAGAATAAGATATTGTGAAAAATCTCTACTCACGGATTAACTAACAAAAAGTATTACACAAGCTGAAAGCAGGTTGATGAATTGTTACATTTTGCTGTTGTTTTTTGTGTCTCTTGGAGTAGTTTAACATCATGTCTGTTAATGTGCTCTGTCATTTTTTAAGATAGTCAACGTTTGAAGTATATGTAACATCCATCTGTTGTCTTAGTAAAGATAACCGCATTTAGGATGATAATAATGTGTGTTCAATTGTTTTTATTAACACCTTAGGGAATAAACTATTACGGTACGTTACAAACTGTTTTTTTTCTCTCCATATTATTCCCACAGAGTGAGCCAGTGTATTGGTCTGCTGGTGTCTGCAAGCTGTTGCATAAGCTGATTGAAGCAGCCTAGTGGGCTCTAATTCACACAGTAAAAAACTAATCACATTGCAGGTAAAACTTCATCATAAAAAACAGCATCTGTGGAGCCTCTGCTTGTGTTCTTGAAGTTTTAAAAGTACCATCTTCGGCTATTTAAATAATTCATTTAAAAAAAGTTTGTTCTATAATAATGATTTTTATCCATTTGAGACCTAAGAAAAAGTGAATCTTTCATCTTATACAACACAAGTCCAGCTGGATCACATTTAATGTGTGTAGTCAAGTACGATGGCTGACAGTTGGTACAGCCATAAAATGTGTTGTAAAACTCACAGGCTACGACCAATATGCTGCTAAAGTTGATATTCCTCCGGATGGCAATAAACATGTTTTTCAGTGGTTCATATGGTGAAGGGGACTGTAACACAAGCTTCAACAACTGTTCACATACCAACAAGTAGGTTCTTCAGCCCTTCTTTTTGGTACCTGGGAGAAATGCCTGGTCTAAAGAAAATGTTCAAATAACTTTGTTTTCCCTGGTTGTTTGTTTATTCCTATGTGCCTTATGCCACTATGCATTGTGCTCAAAGCAGCATGTGCGCTTTCCGGCTCTGTTCAAAGCTTAGTGGATTTGACTGGGGAACACAGTTGACATGTGGGTGCAGACACTTGCCCCAGACGGGGGCACTGACCCTGGTGAAGCCAGCCAAGCAGGAGGCCAGAGGGGCCTGCTACTCCTCACTAATGCCTTAGAGAAACAAAGTCCAGATGCTCTACCATGCGTTGGCTCTTGACGCACTCGGCATGCTGCCTGTGAGATTTTTTTCGAGCTCTGCGATATCCTGCAGTGATGAACCATCTTCCTCTGTTTCAGACAGAAGCATTAGTTTGGGTTTATTCTACAGTGTTCAACAATCATTTCCACTAAAGTAAAGTGATTTAGTAAATGTTGAACATCTGGTCAGTTCAAGAGAATAGGGAAATCCACTTAGAGCAAATTAAAACAAATGGGGTGACCGGGTAATGATTTCATAAGCAATTTCCTACATTAGGATTTCTAATACTTCACAAGGAAAACACGTTAAGCTCTGCACTTGTCTCATCTATCAATCATGCTTGTTGAAGAACTGTGAGTGTCAGAACACTTTCAGAGGCACTAATCTCAACTTTTATCAACTGGTACATGGGAGAGTGGTGTTTAAAAAAAAAAAAAAACAGTTTCCTAAATGAATTGTCTGTTTCTCCCCTCCCCCTCCCTGTCGCCATCCCTGCAAAAGCTAAATGAATTAACTCTCATTAAATATGCATTTCATTGTTAATCATTTGCAAGCGGAGAGGATTAGGTTGCAATTTGTGGAATGACATAAAATCTATCCCTTCTCAAAAATAGCCTCTTGAAATTGCATTAAACACAATGGTATGGTCCATCAAAAAGTCTTTTAGGCAATAAAACAAGTAAATCCATAAAACAGAGAAGATATTGACCTGTAGATAATTCTCATAATGCCACGGCCATATGCCTGCTCCATCTGCTCATGCTAATGGAATTGTAACATAAAAATATACTTTGTCAAGGTCAGCATACCGTTTCACCGTCCATCCATCCGTCCGTCCGTCCGTCCGTCCGTCCGTCCATCCATCCATCCATCCATCCATCCATCCATCCATCCATCCATCCATCCATCCATCCATCCATCCATCATCCATCCATCCATCCATCCATCCATCCATCCATCCAACCATCCATCCCATCCATCCATCCATCCATCCATCCATCCAACCGATCCATCCATCCATCCAACCATCCATCCATCCATCCATCCATCCATCCATCCAACCATCCATCCATCCATCCATCCATCCATCCATCCATAGATATCTTGAACTACAGATCTATTACTGTGCTTCAAAAAGCCCTTCAACCTTTAAAATGCTAAATGAATGTGCAGGATGTAGGGGCATATTAAATGAATAATAAGTGGAATTAAAAAAGCCCCCATTGTGTCGTACACTACATTATTTTCATCAACCCCCACAGATAACATGGCCGATGCTTGGCATGAAATATTGATGCAAAAAGTCTCCTCAGATAACGAACTCCTCAAAATATTTGAAGCACACATAGAATTTTAGAACAGAATGGGATAGAGGAGCCAAGACTCTCAAGCCAAGGCTGTCAACTGGAGAGGCGCGGAGACAGAGAAAAGAAAGATGTGCAACAAGAAAAACACTGAATATCCTGCTATGTGTGTTCCAACCAAACAGCTTAAAGAAAGAGAAACAGAGAGAGAAAACACAAGAGCTGAACACCAAGCTGCTGTAACCTTCAACCTGCTTCTGGCTCAAATTCATTTCCATTCAATGCATCCATTTAAAGTGCTCACTATTTGATTGTCCTTTCTCTGATTACATTTCACACAGTCAAGTTAGTACACAAAAAGGAAGTATTCATGGTTTAATGAAAATGTGTAGTCAATGCAGGTAAGAATCTTGACAGGAGGGGAAAAAAAGTAGACTGGGTTTAGCACATCCTGAATTTAAAAGTATGCATTTCATAACTGCCAAGGTCATTGTGCTCGCGACAGTCCGTTGAGGGAGGTGTTGGTGTGGAGGACAATCCACACTATCTCCAAGGCTGCAGGCAACGTTGCCCATGTCATCCTTATGTTTTATTCATACAAGTCATATTATGACATTCAGAAGCCCAGATCAAAATCTGCTCTGGCAGAAATATTTAATATCATACCTACTTCTCTCCCCTTCTCCATCTGGTTAGCCAGAATGAGAGAGAGGAGTAGACAGACTCCTGCAGCTCAGCCATGTTGGATTATTAAAAGTGAAGCTTTCAAAGAGGTCACTGCTCAGGAAAAAAAAAGGAGAGAAAAAAACTGTAGCATGCATCAATTATCTTGGAGAGTTTGTGGCATACTGAAGACTGTCTTGTCACATTTCCCACAATGGCTGAGCTACAGAGGGGTCCTTGGCTGACGCTGACATTTAGAAGCTGGCGAATTGTAAAAATCCCAGTCTGTTCGTCAAAATAAATGGACAAAAGACCACACTGACTACTTGAAAAGCCCCTTCGGGCTTGAAATTCCTTCACAATGTCATTGGCATAACATGACACAGACACCAAGAACTGACGCTCTAATTTTTCATGTCTGAACAACTGCAACTTACACTAATCAATACCCGGTTTACTGGCAAGGCTGAGTAAGGCAATAGAGATTCCAATGATTCGCAACAATAAATATAGAACGCTGATCGCAAACAGGCTCGACCGGGGGAATAATAATTTTATGTCATATTGCTTGCACATGAAGAAGATAAAAGGATAACAACATCACCATCAAAATAGGATTGGAATTGAGCCGTGTTCAGCCATTTTTTTTTAAGTCACCCAATCATACTAACCTTATTTTGACTTTCATCTATCGTGCCACTGTCAATGCAATGAAGGCTCAAAGTCATTGTGCAACTTCACTTTTCGACTTCATTCCAAAAAACATTCACAACAAATGCATCATGGGGAAAAGAACACTTAAAGAAGGATATTCTTTCAGTCATGGAAGTCATTTTAAGATTCATCCACAGCTGAAAAGGATGACCCCCCCCCCCCCCCACGCCTACATATTATAGTTAGAGTTCAAAACTGTGTGAAGAAGATTCAATGAAAACCCCTCTCTCTCTCTCTCTCTCCCTCCATCCTCCTCCTGCTTTGCTTTTCCTCCTCATAACTCCCCCACCTGCCTCGGCACCTCTGTCCCTGAGGTGGAACGGCGAGGAGTGGCATACCTTTGTTCATGTCAATCAGCTGCTTCTTCTTCTGCTGGCGCTCCAGCTTCTCGCGCTCAGCTTTCTCCTTCGCCAGCTTGGCTCTCTTGATCTTCTCCTCCATCTCCCTCTTCTTGTGGTTCTCCTTCACTGCTTCCTGATGAGGCACACACAGATGCACACACACATACAGATAAAATCAGAATTCGGGGTCTGCCACCGTTCTTCTTGTAGTACTATTGTATAGTGTTCAAAAGCAGCAGCATGCCATCAGCAAATTCTCATTCAGAGAGGGGTTTGATAGTTAGAGATAAGCTCCTGGAATAAACAATATATCATGGCATGTGAATGAGCTTTTTTTTAATACAAGCCCTTTTGTCTGTAGGGCGTCTGCACTGCTTTACATATTTTCAATAACACAGAGCTGATTTCTTGTCAATAATACATCAATATCACACTTCATGCATGGGCAGAAAAAGCTATAATCATCACACATTTGCGATGCAAGTATATTTCCTTTGCCACTGCATGAGGTGAGACATGTACATGCAGTGTGCCCGTCTCAGAGGAGGAAGACAGAGATATCATCCTCCTCCTCCTCCTCCTTCGTGACTGGCTGAAATGTCAGGAAGGAGTCAGAGAAAGAGAGATAATCAACGGTACGGATTCAGCCTTTACAAATGTGTCAGTTTGTTCTTGTGCCAATAGAGAGTAAGATGCAACTGTGTGACCTTTGGAGACAACAACATGTTCTTTCATCCCAGGCCTGTGGTGCAGCCCTTGACAGGACCCATCATAGGTGTTCCTGTTTGTGTGTGAGAGGTCCTATTGTACGTGTGTGGATGCGTATGAGCCCCTGTGCATGTGCATCTTTGTTCTTCTGCTCATCTGTGGTGTTCCACCTTTTATGAGTGCATATGTGAGTGTGTGTGTGTTTCAGTAAGTGAAGGCATGGCCTTCTTTGCACACTGATGTAATAAGTGGTGACAGTACCACCCCCCCATTCTAATGCCCCTGTGGTGCTGATGTGTGTGTGTGTGTGTGTGTGTGTGTGTGTGTGTGTTGTGTGTGTGTGTGTGTGTGTGTGTGTGTGTGTGTGTCTCGTGTTGGCAGCTAAGACAGAGGGATTACAGGGATTGTAAGGAAGGAACAAGGAAAGAGCAGCTCATCATGCCAGTCAATAGTAGAGCTTTGCTCCATGTCCAAGGACACAAGCCCTCATTGTCACTGTCTCCTCGTTGGATGACAAGGGCAGTGAGAGGACAGAAAAAGGAGAGCGAAAGACAGAAAGGGAAAGCGAGAGAGAGGCGGGGATGAGGGTAATGAAATGTCAAGTTGGTATAATAAAAAAATACAATACACATGTTTATGTATATCTGTTTATAGTACAAGCATATGTTTTTGGTTTTGTTCATATTGTCACAGCCCGGCCCTGTGATTGACTGTCATACACTCCAGGGTGTACAGTACCCCGCCTCTCGCCCAATGACAGCTGGGATCAGCTCCGGCCCACCCTGCGACCTTTAACTGAAAAATCGGTATAGATAATGGATGGATAGATGGATGTCACAGCCCCGCTCTTAGGCTGCAACAAAAAAAAGTCGACCCAGGAATCTCCTAATTATTAAAGTAATGTATCTACAAGAAAAATGATCAAAACTAACAATACCATGTAGGTAGGAAGAATCTGTAAAGTCATTTGTTTAAAGTGTGGGTGCCTGGAAGTGTGTGCTGTAAAACCAAAGACAAAGAAACCAAAATCAAAAGCGAATACGTGTGGTCAAACAAGGTCTTTCTCGAGGTCTGCTGCTGCCCTTGATTTAAGCGTGAGCCACACCGGGCCCAGGTGTGATTATCAGTCTGCTCATCAATCTGCAACCCTTGAGACAAAGAGACGGCACCAGTAGAGTGTATAATGCAGAGTGGCTGTCTTGTAAATCCAATTTTTCTGTTTTGTTATGTTCTTGTGTCTATGATCTGGCAAAAGGTATGTTAAAAAAGCTTAGTTTTATGTGGGGCTGATTGTTTTTGTGTCATGTGCATTATAAAAACTCAAGAACAGATGTACGGCATTGTAAACAGCCTACTATATGATAACCACACGTTAGAGCTCCACTGCTTAAAGGCTATCAAATGTGTACACTTTGCTGATGTATGCGTTGAATTACAGAGGATGAGAGCTGTGCAGCATATTCAGTAACCAAAGAGTTAACTTGTCCATCCTGTTTAGGTGATGGGCAGCACTGGCAGAACAAATCAAATTGATTTCTGTCCTCTCCCGCTGACAGGACTCAATTCATTTTGGGAGTAATATCACTGCGCTGCTCCACATCTACAGCACAATTTATAAGATCAATTATGCAGATTACAAATAAAATCCTGCCGGCAAAACTTATTTTAAACAAACAACTAATTCAGACTGTAAAGGATGATTATGCAATGTAATTATGTAGCTCTAATTACACAGCAACAGTAATTACCATAGCAACAAATATGTTTGACGGCTCTCTTTTTTTCTTTCAACATCTCTCTTTCGACGGTCCCTGTTTTGCTGTTGGCAACAACTGATTGTATCAAACTCATTTTCATGCCAGCTTTGTCTTTTGTAGGAGGACATAAAAAACACGAGCTTGGTTTCAAAACTAATCTTCGGGGCGGGCAACGTGATTTAAATCTCACGGGAACATGACACAAAAGACGTAGTTCGACCTGAATCACAAATGTTCTGTACAATACCGTATATACAGCATGATTTCAGGTGTCCATGAAAACCAGTTATTTCTGGCTCCCAGTCATCTGACGATCATCACTATAGTTATGGTGCCACCCAATGTGAGCTTAATTATTATTATCAAATATATATATAATCATCAATAAGGCTGATCTTCTATTTTAGCTTGACGGTGAATAAATGTATTAAAGACATTATAGTCCATTGAATGGGGCCCTGAGAGGTCAAGCAGGGCCTTTAGTGGCAAAAACATCGATTTTAATGGAACTTAAAACAATTGATGTGTTAAGTCAAGTTATCTTTTTTTAATGGTTTGAGTATGGGGGTGTATTCATGACTCTTAAGCGTCACTTCAAGCCTTTCTAGCAATTTAAACCATTTCTCATGGCCTTCTGTTGGGAGTGGGGCTTGCTCTGATTTCATATGTTCAAAACTTTAGGCACATGATTAGAGGGAGTTGTAATATTAAAGTTGCTTAGTAAATAAGGAAGTTTGTACCAGAGTTTTTTTCCCCATAAAGAAGAACTAATATTGGGAAGAAAACCTAATGAGCCCCACTTTTTTTTTTTTTTTTGTTTTAACCAATGGCAGCCATCTACTTAAATACACTAAGGCTCAATGAGGAGGATTTTGATTGCAAACTATAAACTGTAAAATAATGTAGAAGGGAACCCAGACATCAATGGTCAATAATGCAGTTCTATATGATGTGCACTCTGCAAGCACAACCATTTTAAAAACTGGGAATATTTCCAAAACCATAAGAAATCAACCTGGCCAACACATTTTCCAAGTCTTAAATTCAATCCAAAAGAAAACCAACATTTATTGGGTTCTTCCTTGGCTTGAGTTAGTAGGCTCTCTGTGATCCTGCTGACCAACAAACACTGAAAAACAAAACCTCCTAGGCAAAGATTAATATAAAAAAGAATCCAGCATGGTCATATAGCATCAACAAATTGAGAAAATTAATGTAAGCAACTAAAGCAAAGAAAAAAGCAAACTTTCGTGCAGCACTTCAAAATAACCAAAACGGTCCAAAGATATGTCCGTTCTGTGATTGTCTCGCATGATAGGCATTGCCTGTTGAGGCCTTGACTCTACCTAAAAACCCTTGGGGGGAAAACACAGGAACAGTGCAGTCCAAAGTCCATGTTTATAGCTGGCAGTGAGCCCTGATCGCCTCTGGTAGAAACTTGGGAAATGCAGTGCAGTTACTGGATACAGGTTACTCAGGGCATTATGTAAATTCAAAGTTAGAACCTAGATAAAGACAAAGAAAATGGTTGTTTTTGCATAAAGCACTTTAATGCCAGATGGGCTTGTCAACAACACTATTGATGCTGCACACTATCCCTTAAAGCTAATAGAAGCCACAAGACAGAGTGAGTGCATGTCACACTTCTGGCCTTCGGAGTGTCTAAGATGTAGATTATGAGAACTCCTATGGCTCTGCCTGGCTGGAAAATGGAATGCTGTGCAACCAGGTCCAATCTACGCACAAGAGCCATGCAGCCTTCTCCCCCTTTCCAGGTCTGTTCTTTCAATAATTCATGAAATGTGTTTGCTGTTCTTCCTTGACCCTGCACAGCACAATGCATCTCCCACAGCACGTCTCCCCCACCCTTGCATACAAGTTTGCCAGTCCGATGAGGGAGCAACGAGTATTTCCAACTGCTCCGTCGCACCAGTGATCTCACACAGAGAGCGCCACTGCTATATCTCATTTGAATTTTACAAACACTACAGCGCCTGGGCTTTAAGCAGCAAATGTGTTTATTAGCCATCTGTTACACTGTTTGCTAGGATTGCGAGGTTACAGATTGTGAGTCTTCTGCTCTGTGGTATAGATGTATTCCCTTATTGATAGGTCATTTTTAAAATCTGTCACATGGATTTTATGCCTGTGTCACCCATGTGTTAAGTAAAAACACTGAGGAATCCTGGAAAAAATTCAGCTAGCGGTTGCTGAGAGTGGCACTGTCCGAGATTCATCAGCTTTATCAGCCTGATCATGATAATTATTGTCATATTGTGCGGGAATTAGCAAGCTCTCAAAATATCAAATGGGCTGAAAAGTGGACTTATGCACCCCCCAAACACACACACCATTCATGATTTTAATCTCTTAGATGCTCTATCTTGCTACTTTCAGACCCGGTCTGCGTCTTTTGGTCGCATTAGAAAGTCACTCAATTAACAAGGAAGACTGTTAGCTCATCCCAGCCCATCTGCTGTGCTTTGATTACTCATTAATGGAAAAAAAAATCCTCATCCCCAATGCTCCTGGTCAGGATTACAAATACAGAGCCTGCGATTGCATTTCACTCATACTCTATTTCAGAATATGGCAGCAGCATTAAATTAACAAATTGTTGGACTCTTCCAATACTGACTCCATGTGCTGAAATCAAATAATATTTCATTGGCCACGGGAAAGAAAAGGAGAATGGGACGGGGGAGAGAGAAAGAAAATGAAACAGAAGGAAAATAGAGTTAATGGATTCTCTTATCAGTTACATTCAGTTCTGTGAGGACTGTCTGTCAATGCGTTTACTCAAATGCCTCATGTCGGTCGGGTGCATTAAGCCCTTGCCTTTTTAGTAAAAGCAATTTAGGGTGACTGTATTGCAATGGAATTCTTTAATAGTGCACATGCTTTGTGCTGTGAATGCATTACACAGGGCGAAAGCAACAGAGGGAAGCGAGCGAAGATGTTTTGTCTGAGTCAAACAACTCATGTCTCAATATTGAAATAAAAGTCTGAGGCACAGTAGGAATTCCAAGAAGTTAAATTCAGAGCTCGTTCCTTTTAATCATTAGCTGCCAAGAAGTTTCACCATTTGGAACAAATCAGTAATGGTTGTTGTAGGTTGACTTTGTCAAAGATAAATAACAAGCAAACATCCCCCCCAAAAAATTCTTCACTGACAAGAAAAAAAAAGCTGAGGAGGAAGATGGCAAAGACGCTAGCGCAGTTGTTTTCACAGGGTAAGAAAAAATAAAAACAACCTCCAAGTAGAAACAAGCATTGATTTCTTGTGCTCTGCAAGCATATGGGATTAGCCTTTCTGTCAGCAGAGCTGAAGAGCAAAAAACTATAAATAATATCTGAAGAATATGGTGATTAAAGGATTGTTTTTATAGGAATACATTAACTTATAACCAGCCCCCCCCCCCCTCCATTTCAAGCACACCACAACACTTTATCCCGCACACTCCTCTCCCCTTATCCATAGCAGGAAAGTTTAAATCAGTAATAAAATATTCATACACAGCTATTTGCTTGAGAGAATAATTTATTTTCTTGGGTGGATGCCTCTTTTGGAGATATGCAACTCTGGAATCCTTGAGGGAGCGTTGTGTTTTGTGCTGGAGCACTTTGATCAGCAGGAATGAAACCCTGCTTTCAGATGGGGATCAGAGTAAAGAGCGGAGAAGAATTATGACAAGGGGACCTTGCCATTCACATTAATAGATTGTGAAGACTGGGTGCTTGCCTTTTAGACACCATGTCATCATCCTCACACGAGGAATTTTTAGGGTGTTGCCAGGAGGGATGGATAGAGTGTAGGTTGTAGAAAAGCAAAGACTATTAAGTGTATGTTTAACTTGTTTACTCAGGAAAAAAAAGAGCTTTGCTTTGCTCTGAGATAATGTGGTGTGAACCTCAACATTATCTTCACATTACTATTTGAAAAAATGAGGCTGCTTCGCCCTATGTGCTTTTCTCACTGCTCCCAGTCACCACTTTTTCTTTAGCATGGGCATGAAGCCAGAGGAATTTGTAGTTTTATTTCTTACTAAATCTGAATTTATACTCCCCTTAACCTCACAGCAAAGTCTTCTCACTTGTTCATTCACTTTGTACATTTACAGTAGATGAACATTTTAAAGTTATATGCCTGCCAAATGGTGTTTAAGCTCAATATTTAAAATGAATATGTTGTGGAGAGAACATGTCTAATACCTCTCATTTTAGTAGAAGGAAAAGTGATCCTTTTTCCCAACTTTTTCCAAGCAGCCCACAAATATATATTTTAAGCCCTCAGGTGGGAAGTCAAATGTAATTTCGTCTACTTCAGGACTCGAACATCTTAACCTCCTCTCCAGACTCATTACCCCTCACAAAATCCAGGAAGATCTGCAATGCCCTGCAGTGACAGCACATGCGCACACGTACACACAAGCAGCGGCAAAGTAATGAAACTCTGTTTAACAGGTTAAGAAGCTTGGCCAAGCCTCTTTTATCAGCCAGACACTGACATCACACACTATCCTCATTTCTACTTTAAAATAATGTATTCTAATCTGTTTTATAACTTTCTATTACAGCTCCAAAGTCTGTCAGAAGACATTGCTTAATCAGTACTAGTTGGAAGTCAAAGTTCAAAAGTATCTCAAAAGTTCTGCTGTTAAGGTTTAAGCTCAGGTCAATGCCGTCTTGAATGTAGAGCGCAGTGCGTGTAGGCGGAAATATTCATTTTGAGCTTTTTCCACCTATATCATAATTAACAAGTTTTTGTACTTCTGTATTCACACAATGTTTTTGTAAACAAGAACTCATTTGTGGTATTTGCACATGATTAGTATCTAGTGGTGTTGTAGTACTTGAAATCGGTCTTGGTCTCAAGACCACTTTTTGAAGGTCTCAATCTCATCTTGAAATCTAAATCTTTTTTATTCGGTCTTGACTCGGTCTCAGACTGGGCCGACTCAGGATTTAAAATCAAGACCAGTCAAGACTACCAGTGAAAAGTTATTTTTCCCACATCATTACTTTGATTAGAAGGAACATGCCCGAAATAACTTCAATTAATTTGTAGTTTATTTTCCCCCCCCCGGTTACGTCCGCAACCTTCACGGTGTTAAAGACTGAGTGAGTGACCCCCCCCCCTGCACACAAGATGATGATTGTTCAGTGATGTTTATGGTCTTGGTCTTGGTCTTGTCTCGGTCTTGCCCTGCCTTGGTCTTGGTCTTGTCTCTGTCTCGGAGCACTCTGGTCTTGGGTATGTCTCGGTCTCAGCTAGTGTGGTCTTGACTACAACACTAGTATTTAGATATGAAACACAATCACACGTCTGGCATCTATGAGTTCATTCTTAATAAAGGTCCAGAAAAAAGAATCCTATGGAACATAATATTTGGCAAAAGAAGATGACACTGTCCTTTAAATCCTTGTTTAGCATAGAGATGCATGACTTACACATTTGAGTAAGCAGATATGAGTGCAGTTTGTAATTGAATTATTAATGAACAAAATTCCTCGTCAATTCTAGCCTAGCCTAGCCTTTTAAGGCACATTCTGTTGACTATATATTGAATATTTTTACAGCAGCTTCAAGTTTTTTGTTGTTGTAAATAGAGAAAAATACAAAGCACTCATTTCTATTTTGTATAAGACAACATGACATACACATTTTGTCTTACAGCAACCCTTTCATCTTTACTGATTATTTACAGGTAGAAATCCTAAAGGGATCTATTAGAGATCCATTCATAACATTCCAGTCGAAGATGGAACTGAAGGAAGTGAAATGAAGAAGAAGAAAAAACAGATACAAAAGAGGTTATGAAAGTGATTTAGGAAAAACCTCTCTAGCAGACACTGTTGCTTCTTGACCTACTAAAATTTGACATATAGGAAATCACACAGCAGGTGAGTGCGGTTACATTCTTGCAAAGAACAGTGAAAGAACCTAAAAGCTGGACCAAAAAGCATGTCAGGGCCAACCAAGGGAATACAAAAACTGAGGCCAGAAAACACAGTGCAGTCTCCCACACCAGAAACTTTCTGGCATTTTTAGGTGAGGGAATTGACATCACCCCAAGATCTGAAGCAAGCAGCTGATTGGCCGAAAATCACACATATTTATGGACAATCAGATCACGGGCGAGGGGAATGTTTTTTTCCTCATGTTGCTTTCTTCCAGATTGCAGTTGTACAGTATGTCTTCTGAAGCTCTGAAGGAGATCTGAAAATATCCCTGATGACGGCGTTGTGACATCATGTCAGTAAATTAGCTTGAAAGAATGACGGACAATCGTAACAGATGGCAGAGTTAGGAGGGGTGTAGGGTTGGAAAGACATAGAGTTTTTTTCCAGATAGGGATGAAATTTCGTTAAGGGAAGCAAATGAATGATTGTGTTTTAGTGCGTGACCAATTCTGAGGACCTAAACACAGGACGCTGCCTCTGAATAAATTTTTTTAATTTGTCCACCTGTCCATCTTTAAGGTCATATACTACTTTAAGGGATTGTGTCTAAATGCTTTGTTTTGTGGTTCATGTACACAAAAATATAATACATTTGAATGGTAAACGCATTGCTTTTCTAACATCCCTGCATTAGTTTTAGAGGATCAGCTAAAGCGCAGAAACAAACACTATATTGTGTATATTTCAAATATCTCACATTCTATCTTTAATATAGTCGTTTTAAGCCGAAAGGGAACATCTTGTCAAATATTAGGGTAACCCTGCATGCATAGCATAGCGGCATTAATGCCCCAGAGTTTGAATGAAGATTAAGATAAGTACTTTTAAGTGACTCTGTAATCTTAGTCATTCAGGGATAAAAATTCCTCTGCACTGGCTATTCTTTTTTGAAGGCAGCAATTTTACACAGCAGATCTGCTGGTTAAATATTGTTTAACAATCACCAGGCTTTTGTGATTTAACCACAGACACATTTGTTCAAATTACAGTCAATTTGATCAATTACCCTGCTCAGTTTCTACTTCAAAACAACATGCATGGTGGAGGCGGTAATATTAAAAACAGTTTACTGATTGTGCGTCCCCTTTCTTTAGTGCATCTCAAAAACATGAGGTAACAAGCATAGCGTCTGTGCACTTCTTGGTGCAATGATTTTAGCCATCTGGAGCTTAACCTTTTATATTATATTACAAAAAAGTCTTTGGGTGTCTCACAATTCGATTCGATTTGATTTCGACTCTTGGGGTCACGATTCGATTCAGAATCTATTTTTGATTCAAAACGATTCTGGATTCCTGATTCAAAGTCTATTTTAGAATTGTGTACATACTTCAGGATCTACTCCAGTCATCTGTGAGACTGGCTGTATTTTCGTGCTGCTCCATTTGGCATTCTTCTGAGTTAAAGAGCTAGCATTAGCACTTAGCAGGGAGTGACTGATTTTTGAAAGTTGTGAATCTATTTACAACTTCTAAAATGTGTCTAAAATGGATGGGACTCTTAGATTTGCCTTGTTTATGTCTAATGCACTCTTCATGATATTCCTTTTTTTTCCCAATAATAAAGATGACTGTGTTGATTTTTCTGGTAATATTAAGTTTGAGGTCTTACTATAAAAAATTCGTACTATGAAAGATGATTGAGTTCACTTAGCTGTTTATTATAAATATAATATTGTGGCACAAAACATAGCACACATGTATAGCAAGGGCCCTGCTGTACACCTGAGTTTCATTCATAAGAAGTATAACCCAGTTCACACATGTTTTCACCATCAGTCAGTCACCTACTGAAAGCTTTATGAAACTCTGTGCACATTGAAAACCACATTTCTGCTCTCATTTGTCACACATTCAGTGTTCAATGACACCCAACGTGTGGAAGCAAGTGAAAGTGTGTGCGAAAGAATGTGCCAGTGTGAGTGGGGGCTTCTGTTATTCTCTGTGTGTGTGTGTGTGTGTTTCTGATTCAAAGGGATAGAAATCATAAGACTATCCATATACAGTGCAGACACAAAAAACATAAAGCTATATACTCACCATGAAGAGGATGCGGAAGTTGGCCAGTTCTCCGAAGAAATCCTCCACACTGACTGAGTGGGGATCGAAGGCAAAGTAGCTGCCGATGCTCTCGTAGAGCTTTTGCATGTTCTTGTGCATCGTGGACAGTTTTTCATACTGCTCCCGGGCATGCTTGCAGAAGCCGTGAGAAGGACAGAGTTAAGGGAAAAAGTACGAAAAACAATCATCTCAAACGCAGACAAACACATAAAAAAGCTAGTGTAATCAGCAATACAACAACGCCTCACGAGTATGTCTGTCTGTGAAAAAAAACAAGCCATCGTGAGAAATGATCACTTCACAAGCTTTATAGCATCCAAAAAGCACACCTATGTCAAGGTCAGCAAAACAAAACACTTGATAAAGAAGGGTCGGAGACAATCTAATGTGCCATTACAATAACCTCTTCAACTCACTTTGGAGTCAATGGCACGGTGAGCTAATGGCTGAAGCCCTGGAGTAATGGAAAGGTGTTTTGTAGTCAGCAGCATGACACAGATGGTTGCTGCAAAAAGCTGATTGCAGTCATTGTTCTATTGTTTCTCCCAACAACAGTGGGGTCAGGTTGTTTTGAACCTCACTGCTCACGTCGCACTGTGTAATTTACTGAACAGGCGGAGCACTTTTCTCCTGGTGAATGGCTATTGACAGCCGGCATCAGTTAAGCATTATCACAGCAGCCACTGACCTCATGGAGACTGCACTTGGAAACACCAAGACTCACACATCCTGCAGGATGAGCATGACACAACCTTACAAAACAGAGACATGTACACCTATTTGTGTACCGGGCATTTACAAGCTTACAGAGCATGACAGAAACCAGGGAGAGAGATAAAGGCGAATGACATTCGGAAGAGCAGCCACAGATCGGACTTGAACCCGGGCTGACCGCTCTCAAGGACAGCAGCCTCCGTACATGGGGCACACACCAACCGCCAGGCCACCAGTGCCCCAGCTTATTATAGCTTTGACACTTGAAATAGTTCCAAGCTGATCACTATGATTTGGAGTCATTTAATAGAAATTGGGTTTGCTTTAATAACTCAGGCCAAAGCCTCGTTTGTTGTGAACCATTTTACTTGTAAGTAATGTCTGAGATCTAAAAGACACACGCATTCAAATGATCAGAAAGGCTTTTGTTATGTTTGGCAGATTAACAACCACTTTATTTCAAGTAAAAAAAAACAACACATTCTTCATTTGGTATTTAATACCATGAGTGTTCTCCACAGTAACAAGTATGACTTGTCAAAGTTGCCAACAGCCTTATTTTCTCTACACAGTCGTTTGATAATCCAGAGCATATCCAGCTTTTAAAAGTAAACACTTTAAGGGTACTTTAAGCATATATGAATGGAGGTACAAATAAGGTGAATGTCATGCCACATATTGTCAAAGGTCAGACGACATGTTCATACTTCGGGAGAACACAGTGCCCCTCGTGACACCCAAGTTAATTTGGCACCCCATTTCATTGCCATGTTTTACTGCAATCTGCATCTTGTGTAGCATACCAGGAGAAAACAAGCACATATGAAGACAGGATTGCACCATTTCAAGTATTACAACTTTGAATCAATGATTGTTTTAGGGCATTTTCACATAAGGCACGATTGCTCCCCCCCTCCCCTCTCCCCCTCTGGTCTACGTTCACATTAGTAACGTGGTTTTGTGCCCGGGTACACTTGCGTATTTAAACCTTCCGATACAGCAGGTGGCAGTATGCATATAGTTGGTTTGCTAATCTGCCAAAAAGCAAAAAAGAAGAAGAGGCATCCATGGCAACCAATCGCGGACTGAGTCCATCCTGCTATCTTTGGATGTTTTTTGTTATTTCTGCGACGCCAACAATGACCCACTTCCTACGTCCACATCTACTGTGCAGCTCAGCGGACAAAATCGCTGTTTAGATGGTGTCATGTAGCGGCGCACTTCCTTGTTTGAGCACAGTTGCATTCACATCTCACGTGGACCTTATTCGAGTGCAATTAATTGTGCCCTAGACCACCTCTTCAAACAGACTCGGGCACAGTAACCAAGTCAGGTGCGAGTACAGTACGTTTGTGTTCAGATGCAATTTAACTGCCAGTTGAACATGACACACAGCAATCTTGCATTGTAGGTAAAGGTTTAATGCTATTCTTAAGTGAAAATAAACACATTAAATGTTTGATCTCTGTACTGACTACAATCGTACTGATAAAAAACACAATCAGGGTTGTTGCCATGTGAAAAAGACGAGAAAGAGTCTGATTTTATTTTGCACTAAATGTAACATTTACTTAGTAAGGGAAGCAGCGTCTTCCTCTCTGCATCATGGGTACCGTTAAGGGCAATTAGTGCTCATATGCAGTCGCCTTGGCAACATACACAGACTGGTGGTACAGCATGTACAACAGTTGTCTCGATATTGGTCTTTCTGAGCAGGATGTCATTACCATGCGAAAGCCACTGTGTCTCCACATTGCTGTTTGCTTGTTTGTTCTGTCATCTTGGTCCACGTCCATCGAGATGTCCAGGGAATATTCTGGGTCCCTGGGTAAGTTATTAACTTGCAGTTATAAATAAAACATCCACACGGGTATGTGTGATGTATTTGACTTACTGTACATATGCTCACATGTAAGCATGAATGTGGGTTGAGGCCTTTGTGTTACTTAGGGGAACAAAAGCACTGAAAAGGTAAGCTGGGTGGATTAACTCCCTGCATGATGGTGTTTACCAAAACACAACAGTCCAGTTGGCAGCAGGCTCACACACAGGGCCCATCAGATGGACTTATCTTTATGTCTTTACCCTCACCTGTCTGCTTGGGCCTGATTTATCCCCCATGCTTCCGTCTGACAGCCTTTATCTCTTCTTTTGTCCACCTCTCCCTCACTCCACTTGTGTAGAAAAACTTAGGGGGCCCGACGGGGAGATTTAAAAGTAAAACTTTGCCAAAGAAAGATATCTTCTGAAGATCCAAACTCCTGACAGAGTTGCAGTGTACTGGAGAAGTATTTGTTCTGTTATCTTAAAATGAGACGTGTAAAGAACAATCTCTTTCAGGGGACCAATCTACCATGAACAACACCATATGGTGCAGTGTCATTTATTAGTGAAACAGATTCTCAGTATCTCACCCAATAATAACACTGCCGTCAGCTTTGAGAGCTATGCTAAGCTTTGAGTTAAAGTGTCCACTCTGAACAATGTCTTATTGTTCAGAGTGGACAACAAAGGATTACATTACCTTTTCAAAGTCATAAATATCTAAAATAATTAGATAATCCTTATCTTTCAGTTATTGTAAATGTTAAAGAGATTTGTTGCCACGGCTGTGTGATTTGTGACTGTAGTGAAAAGATGAAAAGCACAATTTTTTGCGTTACTCTTTTTCCTTGAGCCTATTGTCAAAGGTAAGATACTTAAACAAATAAAAACACAAGATACGACAGTTTAATGTTACACATGGAGGGTAGGAGGGGCCGCTGGCTGAGCAGTTGCTAGCATTAGCTACCTTGTTTCCATGTCTTGTTTTAGCCAAGAGGTAAGGTGCACTTAGAATGGACTCAAGTCTTGGTATCCATGTGGGGTTAGGAAAAAAAATGGTAGTGCTGGAATGATATGAAACGTTCTATTATTGAGGGCCGTTATCAAAGGCAAACTTGATCTAAAGAGATGGAACTGGCAGTAGCAGCAGAGCCACGTGCAAGCTGCTGCAGCAGTTCATCCAGGCGGCCGTCACGCGACAGGTAAAAGTAGGCGGTGTTGCCTGGACTGGTCTGTCTAACACACTCTCAAATACAAATGAATGCACGTGCACAGCGGTAGCAGCAACCCGCTGGGGACTGGACTGAGGCTGGCTGTGCTTTTGCTCCTTGTATTTCCACATCAAAGACATGTCATATTGATGGAGCCTGACACACATTGTCCTGCAGCAACACAACCAGTTCGGTAGAGTCTTCTTCAAACACACATGCAGAGAGAGAATGAACAGGCGCGTGCACACAGTCACACACCCACTTTTTGAATGCCTCTCTCTGGCAGGTTGTCCGTTACTCTTTTCATTCCCACAGTTTCTCACAGTCATTGTAGCCTTTATTGTCTCTCCTTTTCCGAAGATAAATCTTTTTCTATTTCTTTTTCCTTTATTCCTGTCCACCGCTGTCTCTTTCAAACACGTTCCTTTTATAATTCTCTTTCTACATTTTCCCTTGATATTCTCTCCATTAAATTCTCTCGCTCTAACAAGAACTCCCTTCTTTCTCTACTACTCAGAGTGAACTTTCAGAAGTATGCTGTCTGAGCTGTGTCTCAGTTGGGCTCAAAGCAAAGCAGAAGCGAGGCAAAGGGTCTAGAGGTAGAGCATCATGCAGCCTTTGGTTGCCCCGACTCTGTTTGTCAGTCTCTGCCCTCCTCCTGTAGCCGTCCTCAGAGGAGTGCTGCCGCCTGCAGCTCACCAACGCAGGCCAGGACAATTGCTCCAGGGCTGAAGGGCTCAGTGTTGCAAGTATGGGTGATTCCAAAGGGTTGAATAAATTCTTTATATTTCTTTCTGCTAATGGACAGACTGGAATTATTTCTTTTTTTTTATGGAAGCAATGAATTGCTTCAGCCTCGTCTTAATTTTCTGCATAACTTTGGAGTGTTTGTTCTAAATAATTTATAAAGCTGATGCAGAGAACAAAAAAATTATAGGTCAAAAAGGGAAAAGCCACAAGTCACTAAACTTTCGAGCTAAAGCTCAGTCAGTCCAGTCTCTGACAGCATCATATCAAACAGTATTGATTTACAAAGACAATGTCAGATGTGAAATGCGATGTCAACTGCAGGGCACTGCTAGTTCATGTTTTTATAATCCTTCCTCTCAAATCAACTTTGTAAAAAAATCTAGAAGTCGTTTTTTCGCCCTGTCACTGTGTCCTCGTTACTGTGTTTAATCAGTCACTCTATATCTGTGTGTTTGACATGCCAGAGAGGTTGCATTTAACATCAGTAAGCCGCGATTAAGGGCGCTCATTTTTAACACCACAAAGTGACATCAAAATCATATCCAAGTCAGACTTACCCTAGATGTAGAGGGGAAAAAAAGAAGCTTTTCTGGAGCTAGACTCCATTCAGTTTCATGACATAACGCAGGAAAGAGGAGAAAACCCCATTTATGAGCCAAAACTAACTCGAAACCGTTTCCACAATGGCCACCTATGAGGATGGCAATAAATTAGCATGGTTTGTTTACCTGTGTGCATGAGAGAGTTATTAAAGTGCTGCATAAAACCCTACAGTGGGGGCCCAAAAAGCCTCCTTAATAAATCTCCTGTAACCTAGTTGCATTAATGTTTATTTAATGTTTTTTTCTATGTGCTTGCTGGCCCCTGCATCCAAGGCCCCACACTAAGCCTGCTTTTCTCCAAACCCCACCATCCCTGCTCCCTTTATCCCCACACCTACTGCCAACAGCCCCTGTGGGCCAAATTACACCAAAGCTGCCCACTGACTGGACACAACCCATCATGTTGAGAGGGAGAGGGGGATGAGAGAGGGATGAAGGAATGAAGTGCAGCGGTAGGGCACAGAGTGAGAGTCGGAGAGAGAACACAGAATATTAGATGTAAAAAGTAAATCTAGCTGCTCTATTCTGCAGCATGTGTAAATGTAACAGCGTGGATGTTTTTAATGAAAATCTTAATTTTTGCAGTCTGCTTCTTTTATATAAGACATTCACATTTTTTCAGGAAGAAAAAACCCTAATTGATACACACTTAGTATATGTATATTCTTTTTTTCTAGCATTTAAGTATTCTCTTTCACTCTGTATTGAGGTTCCTAAGTGAGGTGGACACAACCATTGTGTTGGTTGGGGTGATATAAGCAGAGGGAGGTCCATAGGGCGAGCAGGAAAGAGGCTGACGGGATCCTGAGTTGGGCCGCAGCACACATACTCTGGGGCTCTGACGGGGAATTAACAGAGCAGCCAGTTTCCCAGAAAATGGGATGTGACCTGGTGCTTAGGTGTTTGAAGGGCGGGTGATGGGGAGGAGGAGGGAGGGTGGGCTTAGTGGAGGGGGAAAGGGCTTAGTAGAGAGAGGGAGGGCAGGACGGAGGGAGGAGTTGCCAAAATTTAAAGGAGGTCACAGACGAAATTTACTGAATCCTATTTCTCTTCTATCGTTCCATTTTAAATAAAATCTCAAATCATGCTACCTGTTATATCAAACCAGAAGATCAGTTGCATTTAGCCAAATTGGTGCTCTAAGATACATGCTAATATCCACTCTTCTTTAGCATGCTAGAATTTTGCAAAGTTTGCAAGTCAAATAAAATATCACAACATTGAGAAGTTATAACTGCTCATCGTCTGCATATTATGATATCGTATGCCAAATATCAAGGCACCCTATCCAAAATGTATCAGATCATTTCACACCAACCCCAAACCGTCACTCTAAATGTGGCCATGCAAAAGAAGTAAGAGATTCCCCCAAAGTCCTAGGAAAACAGTAACTGTGAAATGTTAAATCAAGTTTTGTAGGGAAATGAACGTCTGCACCAAATATCATTGCCATCCATCCAACATTTGTTGAGATATTTCAACAAATATGGATCAAAGTTGTGGACAGACTGACTGATGGATTGGCCAACATTTTATTCCAAGAGTCATGCAAGAACCCATGCCACTGAAAACTCATTTACACTTAACGCAGCAGTAAGTGTCTGTGTCTTTAAACAAGGCAGCCAACCTGCATTTGCTTCATGACTACAACAATATGTAAAAAGTACGACGTCAGGATCGGAATAAAAAAAACAACATTTTCTGGTCCCCTTCAATCTCAGCTCACATGTGTTAGAAGCCTTTTTGTGCACAGAATAAAGAATTCAAGTCAGGTTCATTTCACATGGTGAAAATAATTAAATTTGTAGAAAACTGAATGCCTTGCTGAAACAATAGTCTCTGAAAATCGCTGGACTTCGTCCAAGGTAATCAAAACAGCATCTTGGATGAAAATCAAGGGGATGCCATCAAGAAACTCTATCCTGTTGATCCATCTTTGTCACTGCACACACGCACACTCACACACATCAAACTGTTTCACTTTTAGTTTTTTTACCCCTCTTCTCACTGTCTCTCTGTTGGATTACAGAAGGTGCCGCAGCAGTGATCAGACTCTAGCTTCACCTCTTAACCTTCGATGTTCTCAGTGTCTCCGGTAAATCTCAAAGGCTTCCTTAAGTCTTATAGCAGACAATATGTCCCAAAAAAATTCTGATGTTAATTCTTCTGATCCTAAGTTACAAACAGTACATCTTTCTTTCTTTTAGTGTATGCATATGCATTTAAATAACATGGAAAATAAGATACTGTAGCATTTATATATATTATTCATGTCCGTGAGGGATGTATTTTGCACGGATCAGAGAATCAGTGAATAATATTACCACTCTGACACAGAGGTCATAACCTTTCCTCTCCATCATCTCCCCTACAGCATCCCGCCTCCTTTTTCTCTTGAAATTAAAAGCCAGATTTGATATCAATTTGTCTGTCAATTTATTCTGCCCGTCTCTTCGCTGAAATATTTATACCTGTAGAGAGGAAGGTTGCCTCTGCTTAAACATTCAAAGCTCTTCACTACAGCACCCAGCTGCTGTTGGAACAACTCAATGAGGGGGGGGAGGCTGGTGGGTGTAATGACTACATCGGATAAAGGAAAAGAGATGATATAAATTAGATATGAGAGGATTAGGTCCATGGGAATGACCTGTTGAATCATGGATAGGCTATTTAAAAAGGGGAGAGAGTGCAAGAAAAAATAATTTGGTGTCCAGCATAATGGTGCCAGTGAGTGAATGTTTGAGAAAACAGCTCCGTCTTATTAGGAATAGTGGCTAACACACATACACACAATATTATCTTTGATAACCTTTTATGATGGTTGTCAGCCTTTCATCCTCATTCAAAGCAATCTCATGTCACATCGATGCCCGGGGCTGGTGCCTCTTTGTGTAATTTTCAGAGTGGAAAACATGGCAATGCAAATCCTCTGTGTTTACAATGTTCATACTTGTCAAACTGTAAAAGGTCAAGTCTCTTGCTTCCCCCCGACGCTGATCTAATCGGTAAACATCAATCCCTACGTCTACCTTACAATGGCTCACGAGATGCCCCTTGAAGAGACAAGTATGAGCAAGAACACAGGCATCACGCATGTCATTTCACAGACACACGCAAGCTGGTAAACAATATTACACAGCTAAGCATCAACGGAAAGCCCAATGGGGCATTTTGACATGATGCAGAATGTAAATAATGGCAAGTTTCGTTATTTATTATTCAGAAATACACCCACAAGTAATCTTTGAGATGCCAGTCATAACCAGTGTTGCCCTTTCACCGATTTTGAATTCAATGAAGCCAACAACCACCTTCCGTCCTTCAGCACAAATAGAGCTGCTTGAATCTTGTAGGACAATGAATACAATCTGTTTGTCTCATAGAAACACACGTCATGACATCCATGCCCCTAAACTCTGTGAACCATTCAGACGTTAGATTTATAACCGGAGACATTCATGGCTCTAATCTCTTTATACATTTTTCACTGAGAGTGATTAAGCCTTCTAAATTTGTTGAGTATTTGCCTTTTAATATTTAAAAAAGGCTCCTCCAGAAATTGTTTGACAAATTTGCTGGCTGGATATTTGAAGAATTATCACAAATGTAGAATGGCTGGCTGGTGCTGCAGGTTTCTAGAATTTACATAAATTGCAATCAAAATAGCAATACTGTAACTATCACAAATATGAATGTACATTTGTTTTAACCTGTGTTGGACCGAGGTACTGGGATTTCTCTTGAAAAGAAATCTTGATCTCATTAGCCCAGTTTCCACCAAGTTGTCTGGTTTGGTTCTGTATGGTTTTGTAAGGTAAACCCTGATCTTGCTTGTGTTTCTACAGCCAACCGTACCCATGCTGGGTGTAAGGAGGCTGGCGATAGCCACGTTAGCCACATATTAGCGTGACATCATAGCAGCATGACACAGTGTGGCCTGCCAATCAATTCAATGAAGAAGAAGAACGTGACATAGTAAACAAAGGGCAAAAAAAAAAGGATGTCCAACATTTTGTGTTCTTTCTTCTCTTTCTTGCATGTGGACATTTTTTTAAAAGAAGTCAAGCTTTGTTGAGAGAAGGATACAGGCCCCAGGGAAAAATACAGCTGAAATCAGCTCTTGAAATCCACAGGTGTTTTGTGTTTGTCCTTTATTACCACTGCCACACAGGAAGTCACCCTCTAGGGTCGGATTGGTATGCTTGGCACCCCAACAGAAGGGTAGCAACAAAAATAGGGTGATAAGGATCGGTTATTTTGGTCCCATTCCCAGCTTTTGACAGTCAAAACACCAATACAGTAAATGTGTACCAAACCAAACTGAACTGGACTTCACTGGACTGCTTGGTGGAAACGGCACAGTTGAGACTTACCTGGTAACATAAAGGTGGCTTTTTAATTACTTTAGATAAATTAACTGGGCATCTTTTGAAACTGAATAATACAATATTGGTTTATCATCACAGTCACCTATGGTGTCTGTACAATTGCCACCATTAATGTTACAGTGTTTTATAAAGACTGGCTCACTTTTTTTCTTATTCCTAGATAACATATTAAAATACCAACACACTATGCCTGTAGCCTCACTGTTAGGGGGGAGAGTCAGTGTTTTCCTTGAAGTGTGATCAATTTAAAAGCCTTGTCTGGCTTTGCTTCTGAAAGAGTACAACAAATGTGTGGGACGAACAGTATAGATTTGTTCCCCTGCACATGCCATGTCTATGTAGCTCGATGCAACGTTGCATGACAGTGATAAATCACAACTGCTGGCCTGTACTTTTTGTCTCTTGCTGTGCTGTCTCGCTGTCTTTTTGTTTTTACTGTCTTCATGTGGCTCTAACAAGCCTTTTGCAAACTCACACTCGCACAGACTTGCACACTCATTGTCCAGCCTGTTGGTGTATTAAACTGTAGTAAAACTCATCTTCATCATATAAATAGTAAACCCATTTATTTCGTGTATGCATTCATAATATTTTCAGAAATGAAAGGGGATAAAATATAATGTACTTTTGTGTTTGTCAAAAGTTGTGTTGGGTTACTTGATCTATTTTGGTTTCTAACAATTATCAGATAAGATTTTATACTTTGAATTCAAGGCCGGAGCACGTAAAGCCCTTCAAAATCAAATAAAACACTTTAAACCATTGCACCATTCTACTTTTTTTAAATCTCTCGAGCTGCTAAATCTTTGTTCGCTCTGTAAAGTTCGGCTATACATACTTACATTTGCAAGGTGTTCAAATCTAGTAAACCTGAAATATTCATATATCATCTTCATATTGCTTGCAAGTTGCAACAACAATTATTCCTTTGTTTGTCACTGGTTTTAATACAGTAAAAGTAAAAACACTTCTCTGTGAGTAATATACCAAATGATGATTGCCTCCATCAACCTTGTGTGGTTAACTATCTCTATGCAATCCTTTACTCCTCGCCGCTTTGTACAAATGAAGAGATATATTAAAAATGTGCTATCTGACCCCAGTTTGCTCACAGCAGGTCCAGATTACATCTTGTGCGTGTGATCACTGTGCATAAAGCAGGAAATGGTGCCTCTTAGGTGGCCACTTAATGCATGCCTTCTGAACAGAGCAGTAATCAAGGCAGGCAGCGCGCCTTGCAAATGGACATCATGTTGGGCTGCCTTTGATGTGTGCCTCCAGACTGCTGGGGAGTGTTTTAAATGTCAATGGAGTCTTCTGCCTTCACGCAGGAATGTTTCAATCTTCTGTGCGGCCCAAAATGAACAGAACGTGGAATCGAGTTGAATTCTTGATATCATGCAAATCGCTCTGATACACTGTAAATAACTCAGCGATAAAATCAAGCATTGTTCGGAGCTGTTAAGGGAACGAGAGCAAGGGTTAGCTTCTGGATGTGGAGAATATCTCCACAATCCACAACAAAGACTGATTCATTCAAATCAATTTGATATGAGAGTGTCTGTGTGTGAGAAAGGGAGGAATCTGACACCTTGTGAGGTCCACCAGCGTGGTTTGTGCACAAATCATTAAACTGCTCAAATGGAATTAAAATCAATGTCTTAGTTGTTTCATGTATTTATTCTAAAAATATTGCAATGAGCCTTTTTATCAAAGGTAAAGCCGTTAAGGGGGGCAGTTCATATTTATTGATATTACTTACTTTCAGCTGACTACAGGAAATGATGCAATGTTAGATTTTAGAACATTTAGTATGCATGCTTAAGAGCCAAAAGGCTGAACATGAAATATATTTCAGAGTGCAAATAGTCAAAAATTGGTTTCGTTTTTAATTTGGTTAACCCATAGAACATGGGTGAGGAAATAAATAATGAGAGAGAGAACTAGAGAGAAAGAGAAAGAAAGAAAGAAAGAGAGGGATACAGAGAGAAAGTGTATATTGATCATATTCCTTCAGTAGGACCACTGGCCCAGCAACTAGTGTGACAGAGTACAGCTCCATTCAATAGCCTTATCATTACCACAGCACAAACCCATTGAGCAGGTCAGCCTAGTTTGGCCCCTGGTTCAGTGTGTGTGTGTGTGTGTGTGTGTGTGTGTGTGTGTGTGTGTGTGTGTGTGTGTGTGTGTGTGTGTGTGTGTGTGTGTGTGTGTGTGTGTGTGTGTGTGTGTGTGTGTGTGTGTGTGTGTGTGTGTTTGTGTTTGCCTGTGTGTGTGGTGTGTGTATGTGTGTGTGTATATGTGCATGGGTGCATGCAGGGTATAGGAAAAAAGAGGGGGTAAATTTCGATTCTTTGAGCCAATGAATCCCATTATAAGAGCACTTACAGCACATTTCTTTGTTCAGAACACTCTCAGGCTAATGAAGTGTCCTTAGAGTTTGAAGTTAAGAGAAGGTGCTATCCACTAAAGAGGGTTGTACCACACAGGTAAACTTCTTATAAGACAAAACAAGGATGTTACAAAGTTTTCCTTGCAAATCTACGCGTACGGCCTCAGCAGAATTTGGATGTTTTACTGTAATGATAAGTCAGTTTTTCTAAAACTGTACCATAGTTCTCTGAGACTGACATGTCGTGATTTGCACCTAAATCCAGCAGAGAGAAATTGAAAGTGCCAAAGAATTAGGCTGAAATTGGGTTGCTTTACATATAAAAGGACAACTTCCTCCTTTATTAGATGACAGTCAGACATGAGTGGCAGAAGTACTGTAGCTGTCAAAGACAAGAAGCTAGAGAAGGAGAGACGCAGAGCGGGGAGGAAAGGAATAATGGAGCCGTCTCCATTGGCAACGCACAGGCACAGAGACTATTTTTAGCAAATTAATTTAAGGCTCTAAATAATTAACTGATAATTATCTGGCAATCAAGAGTAAGATAAAATGATCTCCCTGAGAGTTTTTTTTTGTCATGGAGCTCAGCAAGCAGACAGAGAAGCTTTGTGTGAGAAGCAAAGAGACGCAAGGAGAGAGAGAGAGAGAGAGAGAGAGAGAGAGAGGGAGGAAGAGGAATTGACAGGGGGAACACAGTAAGATGTGCTCGCTGGAAGGCAAGTGGATTTGCCAATGATTAGTGCCTAATGAGTGACAGAAAACTGGCACTTACAATCCATTTGTCTGTGGAATAATAGATGCGTGCAGCAGCTGTCTTTCATGTGTTTGTGGCACATATTTATGCACACGCACATCCATGTAAATATAAACAGCCTTGGAGGGTGAAAAAAAAAAGACTCACAACATGAGACATCAGCTCGCAAAAAAGCAACGAAAAGTGCAACGGTTTTTAATGCCATTATTTATCCTTAATCTTAACACCGTTATGACACATTTCTGCAATAGTGTGACTGAGCGCAAATGTGAGCTAAAGCTGATGTGAGGAACTTTTGGTTTGATTTGGGCAAACCCTGTGGACAAAGTGGTACCTCTTATTTCTTTACAGATCTTGTCCTGAGCACATAGTGTTTTCTGATTAAAAAAAAGAGTGCTCTGTTTCTTTTAACAGTCAAAGGAATCACTCACTGTGAATCTTTGCTGTGGAAAATATAATCAAAGGCTGTAACTCAACATTTGACACCTACCTGGCATCAGTGGTTACAACATTAAAAAAGCTACTCTAGAACTTATCATCGTTGTCTCTGGTGGTCTCGTGTGCTTTTGTAGGTCACATAGAGGCATCGTATTGATTTCAATTTTTTCTTTTTTCATAGCCAGCTCAAAACTACTCACAAGAGCTTAAAGTAGTTTGAAGTTCAATGGAGTGGAGGAAGTTTTGTGTTCAAGTTGTATTTGCTCCACACACTGACTCTGACAACAATCCCCCCAAAGAGAGAGGAAGACGAGGGAGAGAGCCCTGACAAGCTGTTGATGAACTGCCTCTGGCTATATATCTGTGGGTGTGTGTCCTCCAACCTGTAAAAATAAAAAGTACCTCCATTGCCACTTCATCTGCCTCGTACCAATTCTTCCCTCTCTCTTCTTGTCTTCATCTCTCTGACACTCTCATATTTTATTTCTGCTCTCTCTATCCCATTACTTGCTCCATCCTCCAGCGTGGAATTGGACAAAAATAGCTGTCAAACTAAGTATGCAGATTTGTCAATCCGTCTCACTATTTCTGTCATCTGTTATTTTAGTGGCTACTCTAACTCGTACCTCCACAATGTGTTTAATTATATAACACTGGACCTGTTAAGGGGTGCAGGGAGAAGACAAATGTGGAGTTACTGAGCACCCATAGACTGGAGCTGATTTTGTGGTGAACCACATTTTTAAGCATTTGTTGGAAGAAATTGTCTTTCTCGTGCAAAAAGTTAATCATGCATGTATAATGAAGACATGCATACTGTACTGTACATATGTGTGCATACTGTGTCCTTTTTACAGATTTGGGATTACAGAGGAGGAACAATTAGCTAGACGATGTGATATGTTTTGGGGAGTGCTAAGGTTGACAGCCTTACCTCGCCTCCCCACTGTGCAACCTTTTATAAAATCAATGCCACCACTAAACACAACTCTCCCCTGTGGAGCTGGGCCCTGTTACAGCCTCCTTCCTATTCCAGTGTGGGGAAGAAAACACAGACAAACAGATAAATTAGAGCCTGCAGCCTGCCTGCTATTGTGAAGTGACAACAGTACTGTCAGTAATAGGAAAAAAAAGAAGGAAGAAAAAGCATTTTCTTTTATTGAAACAAGAACCCCTGCATTTAAACTTCACTTTCCTGAGCCAATTATATTTTCTTTTCCTTTTAACTGTAGCGCTATCTGTGAAAATCATTGTTATTGCCTTGATATGCTTGTCGATGGGTGACATAGTAGAAAAGGTTTTGGAGGCTTTGTGGCAAGAACGGATCTTAACAGCGGCTGGACCGCTGCTGAAAACATTTGCTCGCATTATCTCAGCTCGGATACATAGATTGCTCTCCCCAGAAAATAGGATCGGATAGAAATACGGCAACATGAACAATAGGAGTGTTGGAAGGGGAAGAAAAGCTTGTTGTTAGTCAAGTAAATAGACATCAAACTTATTGTTTTGTCTTGCACCTCAAGGAAGGAGCTTTCACAGACTGCTCTCTGAGCACATATTTAGAGAGGTGCTGTCTTTAGACACGTGCAAACAGTCGACAGTGATAGCGTTGTTGGTGAAGAGCCAAACATCAAAGCCTGAACACTTCCTTCACAAAAGAAACATCCATCCTTTGCTGCAGTGCGCAGTATGTCTTGGCAAGTGGCATACAAAGGCGCTAAGATCATCTTTTTCACAATTTCCTTATCAAGACAGGTAAGACACAAACACAATGCAGCACTACAGGTATGTGCCTTGGCTGTGATACCTGCTACAAACGCTCCATAGCACCTTAACTGCACTCATTTGGCAGTCTGCTGCTCTAATTTGCATCCGATTACATGCCCACAGAGACAAACTCTCCTTAATGGGTAGCATCATCCTCTGCAGGTGGCGGCGGGGGGGATAGAAAACAACGAACCAGGACACAAAAATGATCTGCATCCTCAAATAGTCGCTTGTCATTGACGATTGCTGCTCTGATGACATCCATTTGTGGTCTGAGATGTCATTTTCAATCGCTGTATCACTCTTCATTAACATTAACTGCACCATTCAACAATGTGGACACATTAACCCACTTATTTTCTTAATCACCACATCCGGATTGTTTTATTCTTTGCTGTCTCCTGATGCCATGCAGAGTTTATAGGACACTATGCAGCCTCTCAAAAATTATGCAGCCTTGTATGATCGCGCTACATCTGCATTCTAATTGTCACTTAAAGTATTGTGTGTGTGGGTTAGCATGTGTGTTTGTGAGGTGGTTTTAACTAGACTAATGCAGCCCACAGTCTATTTATGCAGGCAGGGGCGGGCGGTGGGTTGATGGTGGTATCGAGCTGAAGAACAATCTATATCAGTCATTAAAATGCAAATGTGTTTACCAAGTCTAGCTTTGATGCCACACTAATAACAAGCAGTGGGGGGAACAATCATGAATCAAACTTGTGTAGCGACCTATTGAACGCACGCCGGCGCCGTGTAATGAAACAAGAGCTGAAATAAGAGCAGTTTCGACAGTCAATACAAAATCCTGTCGTTATCTGAGAACGTGGAACAGAGAATTGAGCAGCACGAGATGACGCTGGCGCGGCGCCAAAAGCTGCGTTTCTAAGGAGAAACCCACAATCCGTGCCCCAAATTAAAGACTATTGCAAGCGAGAAAAGATGAAATGCTAGGATGATCTGTAAATAAACATGGCTGAGAGCACAGCACCTGTTTATACATTTTAATCCATTGCAGCTGGATAGATTTCGCAGGTAACACCACGAAGGGTTCCCTTGCTGACTGTGTGAAGTAAGGCAAAGAGATACTAATGTACCAGATTCCTTATATAAGTACTAGTATAATTTAAAGCGTCCCCTCTTACCAAATGGCCGATTTGGCTTTTTACCCTTAAAAATCTGTTGAAATGCACAAGTTTTGTTCAGTTCACACAGTTTGTTTGGATCATTTTAGAGGCCAAAAAATCTTAAACTAGAGAGAATAGAGAGGAAAAAAGTGTCGCACAAGCAGGGTTTCTTACCCCTGCTCAGTTTCAACATCTCGTGATGACTCAGATTTCTTTTCCAGCCCGTTGTGAGTTCTGAACTCTGTGGGAACTGTTACTTAAACGCACCATAGCTGTTGAGACAAAAATATCCCAGTGTTTTAAAATGAAAAATTACTTTTTAATCTTGCTTAAATATACATAAACACTGTGTAAGTAAAAGTACACAATGAACTTTAAGTTTCCCAGAAAACGTTATTCCATTGTGACTTAAAAAGACTTGGTATGAAACTCATCTCTTAAAGCTGCAGCAAAGCCCTCAAGCTTTGAAGGATATCAAGTGTCTGAACTATAATATGCCATTATGATGAACAGAAAAATAAAGAGTCAATCTTCAAGAAAATGCCTTAATTCATCTGTGATATCTCATTAAGCACCTAATTGACCGTGATGTCTCCCTTCCCCTATTGGCTGGTGATCTGTGAGCATGTGGAGAACTATCGAGCAACGCTGAATAAATAAACTCCAGATGAGCACAGAGGGGCAGGGGAAGGCTTCGTCCCTCCCTCTACACAAGGCCAATTAGAGAAAGCACTGTTTGGATGAGACGGCAGACACATGAGGACAGAAAACAGGAATTGACGCTAGGATAAATACCATACAGGATAATGAGAAACATTTGGATGGGGCTTTTAGATTTTGATTTTTTGCAAGAGTACAGATATTGTACACTGTGTTCTATATTATTTGGTATTGGTTCAGATAAGCAAGACACTTCAAGTTAACCCCTTCCTTCTGATACTTCTTCCCCAGGCTTTAAATTAGGCTTGACATGCTTTTAATTTGAAATGCCAAAAACAAAATAGTCAATTTTCAAAGCTCTTGTGAGTAAGTTTAAGGTTGTGTTGATTTTGGCGCCCCCTCTGGACAAAGCATGATAGTTAACTGCTTTGTTGACCCTGTCCTATAAAAGTGAATGTAGTGTTTTCTGACAGAAAAATCACATCCTTCTTCTTTTTTTTTTTTTTTTAAATGTCTAACAAATCTTTGGTGTGAAAGATTTCAAAAAGTGTTGTTTTGCAGCCTGATGTTAACCTCATGTGACACCTACCCTGCTGCACGAGTTAAAGGCACACACAATAACTAAACAGCAACAATCATTTCTCCCTCTGATGGTCTCATTTGCTTTTGTAGGTCATAAAGAGGCATCTGTATTTATTTAAGTCTGTTTCAAAACCAGCTTAGAAATCCTCATATGAGCTTTAACATAACTAAAAGATGATATTAAATACCAACTTTAAGAATTTTGAAAGACATTTGTTTAGGATAAGTGAGTGTCAATAAGTCGTGCACATAATAGAACTGAAGAAGCTCTTAAATGTTAAAATTTGAAATTATGAAATAAAGGGTTCAGTAATTCCTGTGGATGCTCTGGAATCGTGTTGCATTACAAAGCCACATGGGGCTCTGTTCAGAATATCCGCTCACTCAAACAATCCCCCCCCTCAATGAATCCTGGAAAGAGTTACAAACCACTTCTGAGCTTAGTCAATCTTAAAGAAAGGGATAAAGAGAAGAAAGGAGATGGGTAACATGAGAAAGTGAGGAGAAGGAGGTAATAGATGGACGAGTGTGAGACAGAGAAGAGTTAGCGATGGGAGAGAGAAAAGAGGGGGTCTCATCTTTTTGCAAATCGTATCATCTCTGTGAAAGCAGTCGGAAAGATAGAGATGAGCATTACAACTAATCTCCGATCCGCACCTTGAAAAGAAAGTCTAACTTTCATTTGCCACTGACAAGCTCCCTCGTGTGATCTCCAAGGATGACAAAAGCCGTCAACGAACAGATTACACAGTGTATTTACTGTTCTACAGTATGGAGCAAATCTCCAGCACAGAATGATTGTGATGAACTAAATTTGACATATTTTTATGAAGGTTTCTAAATACCACGGCTTTGTAAAAACACATATTTTATACAAAGTCATGGTAATCGGTAGGCTGTAAAACTAATCTCAGAAAGGATTATTATCCGCGATCAGCCTTGCATCAGAGAGAATACTTGATACTGCTCAGTTTCAGATCAAATCTTATAAGCTTAAAGGTAAGTATAGGGGCTTAGTATTCATTTGTGGAAAGAGAAGCCGTTTCTGTACATAGTTCACTTGTAATATGATAAGGAGATATTGTTGAGGGATTAGGATATCTCCCAGGAGATCTATTAGTGGATAAGTCCTACTGGCTGTCTTATGAATCATTACTTTACTGGTTACAATCTGATCTGCACATGCTCTCCCTCAACTACTAACACAATGACCAAACACACATGCATCAACAGGCAAGCAAAGTATGCACATTTTGAGTTAGACTCTTACGTCTGGCTGAAGGCGGACACATTTCTAGGACAAAAAAATAATGGAGGACCAAATTAGAGCGCCAAAGTGTTGCACTAAAAGATTAGTTAAGGGAGTCCCTCAAGGTTTTTACTGACTCTTCTTCAGGATTGTTGATACATAGAAACAATGATTTCTCAGAAGCTTTTTAAAACGTTGGAATGCCAAAACATGCTGAGAGTCTCCCCTTGTGAGGTATTCCTCAAAGCAACAACAACAACAAAAAAAAGTTACGCTACCAATGGGTCGAAATAGTAAGCACACATTTCTAAAAGTGCAGAGACAATTGTAAAATGTCAATAGGAATGAAAAACCTGAGCTCAAGGAGAAATTAAGCGTATCATTTTGTTTAAACTGCTGATCATTATTCTGGCTGCTGGTTAGTGTTAAACCATTAATAAGAGATCAGGAGGACTATGCACAATGAATAACTGCACAATAGCTCTTTTAGATAAACACTTCATGTATCAGTAACAGCACACCTCGTTGGTGAATATTGGGGAGAAGAGCCTCTGATTGGTCAACAGACTCAACCCACGTTTTCATGGGGTGGCTTCGTGGACAGCTAACAGTTCCAACATGGATTTGGATTATTTGATATACAGTAGGCTATGGGAATAAATATTCAAATGTCAAAGAAGTATGTTTTTTGACAAAATTGCAAGCTGGCACAGAAGGGACAGGGATTGGTTGAATTTGCTTTAAAGGTTGCAATCTCACTATTGCTACTTCCTGGAAGTTCTGGTTAAGGGATCATTCAGCTTCAGTTAAAAGACAGGGAGGTGTGGGTAGTCAACCTGTTTCCACAGCACAGCAGAGCATTTTCTTTATAACCCCCATGTGGGATGATAACCACACTGGGAAAAAGATGCTGCATCAGCAGTGAATCCTGCACAATTGCTAGAGTGACATTAAATAACACAGGGACTTATCTTCTTCATGGAGACATAGAGTTTCAGTCAAACTGGCTCCAGCAGGGTGCTTTTTGGCTTTTACAATAACCAGAATGGAGGGCTTGAACATGACGGACATGAAGACACATGTGGGATAATACTGTGATGAATGTTACAAAGTGTATGCTATTTTACACACACATCATTAATAGCCTAGCTCTACAATTATACATTCAGACAACACACTGCACCTCATTCATTGCTGTGTTATTGAGCAAAAGGCGATACATCACAACAACCTGAAACAGGACTTCTTCCATAGACTGCTTGGATGGGTGGAATTCAATCCCCTTTTTTCTACCTGTTAGAAATCTATTAGAGACCAATAAGAAAGCTGAAGACAGAAGGTCTGAGATATTTCAGGTCAGCCTTGGAGGTTAATTGTTGAGTCGTCTGTCTGGTCAGTGAGGAGATCACTGTGTGAAACCAATCCTAAAGGCAGGGGATGAACGCTGAGTGTGGATGGCGTTCAGGGGATTAGAGCGGTTGATGGGAGAGGCAGAGTGAAAGAGTGAAAGAGAGAGAGAGAGAGAGAGAGAGAGAGAGAGAGAGAGAGAGAGAGAGAGAGAGAGAGAGCAAGAGTGAGAGAGAGACAGAAGAGGGAAACGTGAACCCCTAGACCTCAAATCAACACTCACCAGACTGCCAATGCTAAGTGGGTTTAGACGTACACTTAATGTGCTTGCGAGCGGTTATGTGTGGCCAACACGGCCATTGAGGCTAGCTCTACTTACACTCAAAGTACAGGGTGTGGTTTAACCTTAGTGTCAAGTAGAGTGAGGACAGAAATGTTATTAGTATCAAACATAACGACTCCACCTCGCACATAGCACCTACCTCGAGGTATGAAACACACATTGCCAGGCACACACGCCAGACAACCTGCGCCACCCACTCTCTCCCCTCACTGAGGTAATTAAAGAGAATCTGCTGAACAGAGGAGACAAACTGATTACAGTCCAGCTTAATCACATCCACAGAACCCTCAAGGAACTTCCATTCCACTAGTGCGGCTCTTGTTTCTAAGTGACCATTTTAGAGCCAAAAGAAAAAAAAAGAGATAAAAATAACACATTAAAAAAGAATACATGTCTCTGATGTTTGCAATGAAGAATTGCTTACTTTGTTCTGATGAAGGTCAAATTAAAACCATGCATGTGAGCTCTGGTAGGGTTGTGATACATTTTAAGCTGTCTGTTCAGATGTACACTGATAAAGTGAAAAGACATAGACCTCCTGTGGGCATCGCTCCAGATCTTTCTGGCTGCCTCCACCCCAGTCCCATTTCACAACTCGTTCTACATCTGCGAGAGACACACACACACACACACACACACACACACACACACACACACACACACACACACACACACACACACACACACACACACACACACACACACACACACACACACACACACACACACACACACACACACACACACACACACACAGACAGGCACACACGCACAATCTCACACATACATGAACGCACCGAGGCATTTTCTTTTTTCTCGCACATACAGAATGTCCCTCATCACCTTGCTCAGAGATGAATGAGTTCTCCACTGTCCTCAATCATTTTAATCACTTCAATGGAAAACGTCTCATTCAGGGCTATCATTCTGCCTCACAGCTATATCATGTAAACACAGCACTGTATTCCCCTAAAACACCGCCCTCGCAAACACATGCACAAACACAGTGACAGTCACCCTAGTACAAACTCCTGTTATAACACAGCTTTACATAACCTCCTCTGTTACATATCCTCAGTAACACAGTCATAATGATCACTTAAGAATGATCATAATTATTAAAAGTATCTAAGTATGTACAAACCTGAAACAGAACAAGTGATTCAAGCGTATGTGCGATTCTAAGATGTACAGTTTGACCTTGACTCAGAACACACGTTATAGAAAAAAAAATAATGTTCATTGTGTTAACCTTTTTTTACCCCTACATGACTCTGCGACTATGATATGGTTTAAAAAAGTATTTCACCTAAAAAAATCTCAAATAATCTTACAACACAAGAGTATTTACCTCAGTGTAACCCGACTAACTCAAAGGTCAAAGGTTAAACAGTAGTGGATAAAAAAAAGGTAATATTTCGGTACAAACAACTCCATGTAACTCCATTTCAAATCCAAAACTAACAACTATTCATGTAGTTAATGTCGATGATGTTATTAGTATTGCTTAGCATCACAATGTTTTGCATGTTGGATTAGATGCAACCCTTTTATTTTGAAAGCACTATAATCTAAGTGACATTTTAAAAAGTCTTCATGAATATATTTGTTTATTAACATGTATAGCCTGCAGCTCCAACAGCACACAGCTCCTACAGCATAGTTCAAACTGAAAGGTCACCTTCAGAGATACAGTGAGGAGCCTTTACCTCCATTTATAACCTCATTAAAGATGCAAACCAGCACAGAAAAAAGTCTCACCAACACACATTCATGCATCAAATAGATGCACAGAGTAAAAACAAGTCACTGAACACTGCACATTTTTTAACCAGAGATCTGATTTGCACACACAAACTGTAGGAGTAGGGCAAAAGAGTGCATGCAAATTGAATTAGTACATTTCAGAAGGAGCATCATGACCTTGCTCATAAGAATGTGACCACTGGATCAAACAAGCCTGAGGCGTCGTAACCCCTGCTGTGCTATCCATCACAAACATGCCTCAAGAGCGCATTCATCCCACAGAGCACATCGAAACTGTAGTCATTCAAATTGCTCAAGATATTCTTTATTTTGCTACAGCACCCATGGATACAACCTCCTGTCCAATCACAATTACCAGTACCATGATCTATCGATGTGCTTGGGATCTTATTTGACTATATTTTTACAACAACATGCACATCATCTCCAGAAGGTGAGTGCTTCGATGATGGAAAAGGGAACAGTGTTGCTGTGCAACAACACCTCATCCCCATCAAGATACAAAAGCACCAAACGGACATGTCCCTCCAGTTAACGCCTATTCCTACCTACACCTCTGGATATGTGTTTTCACACCTGCGCCGGCCCTGTGACGTGCAACATCAGGACATGGTTGGACAGAAATGTGCTTGAATCTGTATTTGTGTTGGCACCGTTGTTAGTGTGTCTGCACTGTGAGCTGAAACGAAGGACGTGTGTTTTTTAAAAACAAAAATAAAAAGGAAAAACATATTTTTCAAGAAAAATCTCATTATCACTCAACACTTCAGGTGCACACTCAGAAAGAGAGAGAAGCCGCTGGTTCCTTAAGCATCTTTCAGCCACTGTTTATGAGCATTTTAAGATTTTATTACAAAAATCCTCCATATTTCCTCTAATGATTGTTGTAGCAGTATGGGAATCTTCTAGGCAGGGCTATAGGATTATGTTATAGCCATCTGCTATGAATATTCCAGCTTTATTTCTGAACAGTCATGTTTTCTCTCCCTTTAGTTTAGTGAAAATAACTCAACATGCTACAGTGCCCATCAGCCCTCAGCAGCTGTTGCCATGGAGAAGATCCTAGCCAGAAGTGCAAATAAAAGCTGTAACTTATTCAGGTTGTTTATTTGTTGTTGCTACTGGGAACAAAACACTTAACCACAGTTGCTGAAATCATCTAATATTGAAGAAAGTGAATTGATTTAAAATGCATTATCAGATTTTTGTAAAGGACAATCATTAGCTTCAGCTCGCTGCTAGTTGCCATTAGTGTACAGCAGAATAGTACGCTCAGTGGCTGGATGTTCACAATGATCCAAGTATTTTCATATAGAAAATAAAAGATGTTTTATCTGTATTTTTACTCTGAGTAATGGTAATGGACAGAACACGGTACAAAGGAATCATCGCACTTCAAGCATGTGGGATCTACTTAATAAAGAAATGTAAGAACATTATATCACAATATCTTTTTCCCTTAATACTTTTAAAATTTGTGTTGAAGTTTAAACATTAACTTTGGTGTCAACATCATATTGCTGATTGTCACCTTTTGGTGTGGGCAAGAAGGACAAAAAATGTTAATACAATTTTTTGAAAAGTAATCCATTTTCTTTTATTTTGAAGGACTAACAGGTCAATGAAAAGGGCAGCTAAAGTAAAAAGAGGGCACTAGCTTTGCAAATAAAGTGTTTTTTTTTCAATATGGTTTTATAATGCGATACATAATATATTAAGAGAATTGCACTTTGGCTAGAAATTTGTATAAAAAAGCAAATTCCACCTGAGTGCTTTTGATCAAGTAAATGTGTAAGTGCAGGGAAGTGTGCACAATCTCAAGGAGAGTTCAAACATATTTGTAAAAACTCTATGTCCTACCAGCTGACCGTGTAACCTTGAAAGTTGTGGCAAAGAAAAAGCTATAAAAAGTTAAAAAGTTTTTTTTTTTTTTTTTTTTTTTTTTTTTTTAAGAAAAAGAGAGAAACAGAGAAAGAGATATATGTCTCTCTGGTTCCTACCTATGTTCTTAAGTGAGGATGGAAAGCCACAAGGCTTCGAGGCAAAAAGCCCAGGGATCAACCATAAGTCTTCATCACAGAAAGTCAATTCAAGGTCAGGTGCTGGTTCAGGTAGCAGATGTCTCTCACACAGCCCTGTTGCTGTTAAATGACAGGGCTTACACCCACCTATAGTATACAGTTTGTGTGTGTGTGTGTGTGTGTGTGTGTGCGTGCGTGCGTGTGTGTGTGTGTGTGTGTAAAAAGGAAACAGAAGGAAGAAAAGTACTTTTTGAAACACTTTTGTTACTAATGATGTTGTTTTTTCATGTTGCCCCTATAACAGCTAACAGCAACATGTTAGGTGCCTTTGTGTCTGTCATAGCAAGTGTCAGCGGAGCAGCCAGGGGATTCCCTTCACAGCAAACGGCCTCATCACATGTAATCATGCTCATGGAGGAGCCTTGATAAACACAAGCACAAGCACTTCTGGAGGTCACGCTATCCATCCATGCTGCTAATTGGAGGTTAATTGTCAAAAAAACCCGCACAGCCATGACCGTTGTTTTGAGTCACATTATATTAGCCTTGTCTGTGACAGCTATAAAAATAGTCACTAAATACTCCATTTGCTGTGCCATGCTTGACATATGACTGCTTTAATGTATTGGAAAGAGTTAATGATCAACATACAATGCAAACAATGCATGGGCAAGTGTGTGTGTGTGTGTGTGTGTGTGTGTGTGTGTGTGTGTGTGTGTGTGTTTGAGCACACATCAAACAATATTATAGCCTCGGTGTCAAGTCAGACATGGAAGTCTGTAGATACATGATGTAATGACTTTAGATGCTTGCAGAGAGTAATATACAGCAATAACTATTTCAAGCCTCGTTTTGCCTGTGATTGCACTAAATCTATCGAGTCATATAGAGAGAGGGAGCACACCATTAATTGGTTCAATTGATTGAACAGTCAATTATTTTCCTGGTGTATTTATTGACTTGTAGGCAGAGGAGGTATGTTCGTTGTCCCCGCATGTGTTGGCATGCTCAATCATTCCAGCACTTTGCTCACGATGAAACACGACGATATTACAATCCCAGTAAGGTTCATATAAAGTTGATACATTGCTTCCAATCCATGAGAGTTTGTCGCTGTTTCATAACAAAGAGAAACAGTCAAAAGTCTCTTCCAATTAGGACTTCATAGATGGTTGTCAGTATTGGAGGGAAAAAGACCTAATCCAATAAAATAATCAGGGTTTCCTGAATATTAAATCAGTTATTAACGATTTCACGAGTGCTCGACTGAGGATAGGGAGTGTGAAATTACAAGCCTCTCAGCACATGTCATCAGCGAAGAATATCCTCTCAAAGCTGAAATTCAACAGTGTGTTTTGACAATTCTGTCTCTGCCTTGACTGGCAGAGAACGCCAGCCAATCCCAATTTGAAATGCGACAAGGAGAAAACAAAGCCTGTCAGAATGAGTTGGGGAGATGTCTACTGAGAGCCACATGTGGTGAGAAACAGAGTCAAGGGGGAGGGATAGAGAGAGAGAGAGAGAGAGAGAGAGAGAGAGAGAGAGAGAGAGAGAGAGAGAGAGAGAGAAAGAGACTGTTCCTTCTCTACATGACTCTGTCCCTGAGACACATGTCACACTGCTCCCCCAACAGTGGGGGACTCTGACAGGATACTGTCTGTGCAGCGTTCCCCCTCTGCGTGATTGATGAGCCTCATTTTGCCAATTAATGGAGAATCCCCTGTTGACTACCATCAGATTGCCGTTTGTAACTGTTAGTGTTCCTGACTGTCACAGATTCATTTTAATTAGAGATCTCTTTCTCCTCCGACTTTTCTATTGTGCCTCAAATTTGCAGGGCTGAGTGTGGTGTGACATTCCGGGGGAAATGGCCCACAGCGTTATTTGCCATTAATTTATTCACAAAGTGCACGGCTTACACTGTTGAAGGCCAAATCTTTTTGATGGAGTCGACCCTAATGTCTACCGTGTACCGTATCTTTTAATCAATTAGCAAACGTGAGGCAATTAGTGCGCTTTATTTGCATAATGAAGCGCCTAACTGCTCCAAAGAGTGCAAACGCAGTCGATAAGTTCAGCTATTTGCTTGTGGGGCCACGTATACTGTATGAGCGAGAGATGGCCCGCAGCCATGCAGACAGAGTGATCTCTCGGTTCTGTCAGGAAAGAGGAAAGATAGCCACCATGAGCTCCGTTACAAACAACAGAACCAACGCTTATTCCCTCGACAGCATCAGCAGAAAGAAAAAGCATTGCATTGTGGAAAGGATGCGAAGTGTTTGGGCATTAGTTTGATTTACATTTTAGAGAGGCTTTTAACCGGCACACACAGCAACTTCAGCTAATGATAGTCTTTTCATCAAGGAGTGTTCCCTAGCCTTTTGGGCGCTGCCCCATACCACTTATTTGCAATAAGGCACAACAAATGGTGCTACTGAGTAATATACTGGTCTGCACACAAATAAATGTCAGCCGTTGTATAAATGTCTACTCTGTACACTATCTACAAGCATTAAGTACATCTCACCACACTCATTTTATTATTTACTTCTGCTTTAGCAGTATAATTGTTATTATTTATTGTAGAAACTGTATGAATGGATAGTAAAGGAGGCTATCAAGGACAAAAAACTGCATATCATGGATAATTTTGTCTCAATACATTTTCTTCCGAATCAACCTTTGTCATTTAAGTCAAGCAATCTTCTATTGTGGATTCATATGCTGAAAACAGCGTATAACCTTGGAATCTCATATTTACTAGACAAATAACTCCAGTCACGTTTCCCCTCCACTTGCAATTGATAGAATAAATTTCCAACAATGGGCCTGCCATTCAACTGAGTCTCAGGGATTTCATTAAAACATCAAATGAAAGTGAAATCATGAGCCATGACGGTGGAGAGTGGGGATGGCTAAGCAGAGAAGCGTGGCTGGTGTCTACTGCAGGATTAGAACTCAGCAACAAGTGCTCAAGGGGGGCTTTGCATCAAACCCAGGAGCCCATGACAAATGAGGGCGGCTGGGCTTCTGTCTATTACCCTGCACTAAGCTTAGGCCTTTTGGGGAAGTAATGAGGTGCAGATTGGTGCTGCTGCCAACGGGTCCCATAGCCCGACTTTCTGTAGAGCAGAAATAATCAGTGGAGACCTGCATGGGCCAATAGGGGAAAAGCTTTACAGTAGCAAAGCAACACATGGAGACATGATGATAAAAAAGAGATTAAATTATACCATCAGGACAATATGTCCTGGTTCTTATGCAGGGATGTGCCCAAAGGTTGGCCTGGGGTTGAATGGGCATCCTGAAGTGTGATTGGCCATCCCAGGTGCCCCCAATCTTTCATAAACTATAACTGGTTTAATGCAAAGTAAGAGGCTAGACCAAATTCAAACAACCTGCTACGAGCAGTGGGATTTCAATGTAAACTTTCTTTATTTTGGACTTAGACTGGGACTTTTGGATGTACATATTCTTTAACAGACATTTTGAACCAGTCTATTGTGTATGCAAATAAAAAAAACTAAAAAAACTTTTAAAACCCTAGTTTATGTAATAAAAGTAGATGAGTTTGTGGTGAGAAAAATGGTCAATAAATACGTTTTGGACCCGTCTGTGAGAACACATACTGCCTCTCCTGTATAAGTCAGTGCAACAGTCATGCCAGTCAAAAAGGTCTTGGCACATCCCTATGAACTGCATATTAATACTTAACGCTGGTAGTTTCCACCTTACAAAATAAGGTTGGTACAGTATGTAAGGGAGTATTCTAAATTTCAGGGGAGTAGACCTGAATCCCAACAGGACACATTGTATCCCAAAGGAAACCCTTCTGAACTGGCAGGGCATGGAGACTTTATCAGTGGAATATGACAGTTGTTCAGTCAGGAGCAAAGTGGTAGATCCAGTTTACATCATGGGTGTACCTCCTTTACTCCCGACGCCCCCCCCCACCCCTGGGAACTCCAGTCCAGACTTCCTGTCAGCAAGCTTACTCTACTGGTTAATGGAGCTGCCATATCAGACTGAGTGTCACCGCCTAACAAGATACTGATTGGGGAACTTCAGGGGAATTCACTCATATGACCAGAGGGCACAGATATGGTCGTCTGTCTGGCAGGGGACACACAGGCAGACATTAAAGGCAATGGCGACATGGATTTTTTTGTTGGCAGAAATGGGTACATGTGTATATTGAGAAATTTTCCCTTGATTTTTGGCTTCATCAGAGTCAAACATGTGGCTGTTTTATGTCTCATGGGGCTCAAATTTTGCTCTGACAGGCAGAAATGTCAACTGCAACAGTGTTCATCTTTATAATATCCTTGCCTTTAAATGTTTGGCGGATAAAATGCCAAACATAAAAAATGTATATAAATGTCGCCTCAGAGAGTCAGTCTACTTAGTGCTAACTTAATTGGCATTTGCAGCTTCAAATTTCACAAATGAACTTTGGAGCTGTCATTGATTTTTGGAGTGGTTCATCAAAATGCGTATAATTGTTTGCCTAGCAATAATTAATGAACTGTAGACATTACTACAACACTAACTTGAAATTTAAAAAGACATTGAAGACTGTTCACTGAAATGGTAAAGGCTGGGTGTTGTACTGTATGAAACCTTTCCAAATAGTTTCCAAAATAGTATGTCAGGATACACAGCTGGTAACACGAGTCACACAAAGGGTTCTAATGCTCCTAATTCAAATATTTAGTCCCAATGTTTTGACTTCTGAAATTCTATTTAATTGAGTCTCTCTGCAACAATGCCAGTAAAAACTTAATTAGGGAAATAAAACAAAAACTCAATATAAATATGATTAGTTTTTATAGTTGGTAATAAGACAGTGTTGAATAAATAAGAAAAAAGAGAATCATTGGTAAGACGGCAACATAATAAACACAGCCTTCTTTTTTTATTTTGTGGCTTTTCATTGCTAATATTGTAATTAGGAGATTAATGATTGCATGTTTTTTTTAGATATACCTACTTAAATGTGTTAATTAATGAATGCAACATAATAGATGGCTTTTTGTTCTACCGATTGCAATTTCCGGTCGCTTTATCCAGCTGTGGACATTTACATCGAGGGGAGAGATACAGTATAGAAATGGAACTCTGCCGAGAAAAAAAAAAAAAAGGGTTTACACACCTCTCCTTATTTACACTGGTTTCCTCTGAATTTCAGATAATTAAAGGGCTCCATGGTTTATCTGTGCTTCAGTTAATTGGCCGCACAGTTTACAGTGAATTTCATTAGTGGAAGAAAACACTGGGGTTGGGGGTGTGTTGGGGGGTGACTCGAAGGAAGGTGGTGATTAAGAGAGAGCTTATGTGTGTACGTGTGACAAGGGGAGGGGTGGATGTTTGTGTATTTCTGCTTTAAAAATTATAAGGAGCTACTGAGAGTGCCACCAGCATCCTTTAACCCAGTTTTCTTCTATACAAACATGCAGAAATAAACATGATTCTGTAAATAATCGGGCTTACCTCTCATTCACACACATAAAGGTGTGCTTAAGAGGGATAGTTTCTGCAAACAAGTCTGTGCTCCTCCAGACATAACAAGCCTTTAACAGGGGATGTTTCTGCGGTTTAGACTCAGCAGCCTGCTAAATAGAACAATTGTTTCACTAACACCATTTATTTAACCTTAAGTGCCTGGTGCCAATACAAGAGAATGCTGTGTTACACAAACCTGTACACAAACGTAGCCTGAAGCAAATAGAGCCTCCAACTGTTGCTGTTCGACAAAGGCCAGCCATAAACACGATGTAGTGAACCTCCTTCTTTGATGTGTGAACTAAATCAGGCTGAAGGCTCCGAGAACAACGAAAAGGTGGTACCTGTGAAAATGCATCCGTCGATTTTTAAGCCATAAAGGTGTTATTACAGGTTAGCCCCAGGGCCCCGACAAAGTGTGTCAGCCCTGACCCCATGTGGGCGACTAAGTTGGTGTGAGAATCTGGCACACTGTGTGTGGGCTTTAAGGACTCCAGGACTTTAGGCCTTCTTTTCTCCATTAGAGGTCATTAATGACTATAAACGTATTGCTACCGTCTTTAAAAAAAAAAAGACACACTTAAAATCATTTTAATTTAGCACGATACTGAAGGATTAAATGCCATCTTGGTTCAGAGGCTGGTCTTTTCAAGATATCTTATGAACATTTTTGTACAATCAATATTTAAGTCATTAGTTTGGCAATTTTGCCAGGTTGTTAACAATCTTGAGAAAGAGAGAACTGTTCCAAATTCTGAGTAAGATTTAAATCAAACCAAAGACACGGCCATGAGCAATGGTTTCAAGCCACTCAGCTCCATTCGCTCAGCCTTGTGGAAGAATTCATCGAGTAAAAAGGACATTCTTCTGCTGTAACTCTCAGAAAACACAACACACGCAAACGTTGTGTCCAGTACAGTAATCTCCACCCCCCGAATTCTAATACAAATACTGTTTGGCAGATCAAAGAAATGTGGTTGGACGCCTTTGGTGGGGTGCTGATGAAACACACCTTTAATACAGCAAACTCTCATGACTTCAACTCAAACTTTAAGTTGATTGACTACACTCAATTTTGCACTCAGCTCTGCACACTGGGGGAAGCATGCTAAGTATGACCATCAATCATTTTATCGATACTATTTGATTGGCCCTCAGTGTCCACCTTTGCTTCAATTGCACTTCTTTTATATAGCTTGCTATTTCAGCCAAGGTATCTCAGAGGTGAATTTAACGCTACAAACAATGGGTGTCTGAATGATTAAGAGGCTGCACATTGTTGGAGTTCATCAACCTAAAAGAAAGATTAAGATCAATGTGAAAAAAAATGGATGGAAAATATGGTAAAAATATTGGGTTTTACTAAGAAGTGGCACTGCAAGAACAAAGGGGATGAGTTGAATTTTTAGTTTTTTTTCTGTTTTGACAGCACTTATCCAATAAAATAAGCTGCAGTGTTTGCCACAAGTACAGAAGAAGGACTATGCTTGTAAGCGATTGAGACTTTTTGTATATAAAAATAGGATTGATTACAGACCTTGAAACTCAGGATCTCAAATAAGCTTTGTCAAGGCTTCTAATGGCTGACACATTACCCATTCAAAAAATGCAAAATGTGCATTTCTACATAAAGAATTAGTCTCCTTACAACTGCAATCTTTCTATGTTATTGTTATTTCTGTCGAAAGGCCTGTTCACAGGTAAATAGGGAACAAATATTTTTATCACATTTTCCCTTATGAAGTTTTGTAAGTGGCAATTTTTCTGAGTATCTAGAACAATTGGTAAATAATCAAAAATACTGCACACTCTGTGTTTAAAATCTCAGAAAATACTGATAAAAAAATCAACCAGGATCTAGGGTTTACCCCGGAGCTTTAGGGTGGTTAACCTTTATTATAAATCTTAATCTTTGTGAAATTGTCCTTCCTTGCAAAAGACTATTCTGAGAGAGAAAATAAGACTGGGCCAAATTTATTAGCCGAGTCTAACATATCTTATTGAAACTGGCCCCCGAGGACAGCTCCCTGTCACTCAAGGGGTGAAGACGGCAGAGAGTGATGTGTTCTGGCTCTGGCCCTTGTGGGAAATAAAAGGTTAAGCTACTTATCAGTCGGTTGGGTTAAGGCATTGAGTACAGCAGGCGGAGATGTATTGGACATGTCCAGGCACCCATCAAGGTTCGGTCTACTCTCTCATCCTCCTCATCGAGCCACATCCCAACCATTAATATTCCAGTATGCAGAGTCCTGCTCTAAGCCCCCACCAGCTCTCCTCCATCATATCCAGCAGGAACTGGAAATGAGTAGGAGCGTGTGTGTGTGTGTGTGAGAGAGTGTGAGTGTGAGTGTGTTTGATGGCCATAGCCTCTCTGGTGAAATAGGGATCTCTGGGGGCCTGTGCCTCAACTCTACAGCCTTTGTGGGCTCCCATTACTTCTGACAGATAGAGATCACTAAACTGCTGAACAAACACCCCATTCAGTCATTTGCATACATTACAGTAATGGAAGAAGAAAAATGTATCAATAAAGCCAAATGAAGTGCTTCCACTAAGCTCTACTTTCTGTCTTTCTTCCCATCTTTCCCATGCATTCCTATCTTTGCATACTTCGTTTTTTGTCTGTATTTTTCCTTTCTTTAAGCATTTCTTTCTTCTTGTATTTGATTAGTTGGCACCACTTTCTTCTCATGGAATGATTTCCTTCTAAAAGGTAAACGCATCAGATTATTAGAAGTCATTGCAGAATGTCACAAACTGTTTGTCCCAGAAATTAATCAAAAAAAAAAAAAAAAAAAAAGTTAATTTAATGTTGAATGTTTAATTAAAACTGAGCTGCTTTGGGGCACATTTTACATTTAGAATACCTTGCAGTGACCATGGCATCCAAAAATTAATCACAGCTGACAAGAAGTCACTGAAACAGAGGCACACGTGCTCATCTACACATGCACTGTAAATTACTCTTTCTTTTTCTCACTCTGTATCTTTGTAACACACAAACACAACGGCGTGGACACACACACACAAGCACACACACACACACACACACACACACACACACACACACACACACACACAAGCACACTGACTCATTCATCACAGTGCCCAATAGTCAAGACAACAGAGCTTCACTTAACTTTTTCAGGGTTGCTCAGGCATCAAATGCACGACTCTTAGCTGTTGTTGTTCTTCCATCTGTCATGCTTCAAGGAGCCAACATCCTTTTTTTAATCCAGGGAAAAGTTTAAAGAGGTATGTGTGTCTTGACTCTGCTATCTTATGTGTACCAAAGGAAATGTCAACCCCCCAAAAAATACAGCACTGTATTTCATGCTGTCATTGTTCCAACACTTAGCTGCGCAACACAGATTAGAGTTCTACCTAAGCTACTAAAGATACTACAAACCTCAGCAAGTCATGCACAGCCTGTGCTCTCTTAAACTCCTGCATGAAAACAGCTCGGATAAACTATTATCATACAATATATCGTCCTGGGAGACTTCAGAGAGTGGGTTAAATAGAGACACAGATGTATACAACACAAACACAAATATCCTACTGTTGGAAACCAACATCTACCTTTCAGCCTGTGACCAAAATATGACCACATACTTTTTCTAGGGGAAAAAAATACAACTTTGAATTGAAACTAAATACAGAACTCATGACCCCATGGGTTAAGTTAACATTTCCTTCAAATTGTTTTATGATGATTAGATTATTATCCATTTTTGTCACTTATTATACACACGAGATGAAATGCAGAACGACACTGCAGGGTGCTAACAGAGAGAACAAATGTGCATGCATTTTTTCATCATTTGACTTCTTTGTGCGACTCCATGTGTCTGCATCCCAAAAGAAATTAAAACAGTGAAAATTACGATTAAAAAAAATATGTATAACCAAAGCAATTCTGCCACTCGTAAAATCAAGGGAAGGGAAACTGTATCATTAAGCATAATGACAACAGCCCTAAATGGGACACGACACAGATGGAGAATGAAATATATATGCTTGTCAGTGCTCTCCGACTACTTTATATGAGGCAGGAACAAAAATAGAGCTTATTAAATCCTGCTGAGCCTCCTTCCTGGGACAAAAAAACTTGATCAGGTGAGATGAGGAAAAAAAAGGGGGGAAGAGAGGAGGAAGTGGGGTGTTGGCAGGTCACGGACAGCCAGCTTCCCTCTGCCACACTCTGGGGAGGGACTCCAGACAGTGAGGGAGTGCCATGCAGCAGTATATCTACACTTCTCCATTTCCTCTCACTCAAGCCTTTAGTTCCCCAAGGAACCTGGGAATCGATACTGACATCAGGGGGCAGAGTAGCTTTCTTGCCTGCCTGTTCTGCCTCCAAGCCGCTGCCGCCAGGGAGGTTTTTGCTTCAGTTTTTTTAATTACAAAAATTTAAGTGCCCTTCCTTTGACTTGGAGCAGATTGTTCAAGTGTTTGAGGGCTATTACTCTTATACCACCCAATGTGCAAAGTCAGACTTTATAAATCTCAGACAAAAGGCAGCAAAAATCAGGTTAAATGCCAGCTAACGTGCGCATATGGAAACACCAACTCACTCATTAAATTACGCTTGAGTAGTTCTTTCTTTTCTTGATAAAGCTGGAAGCGAACAAAGAACATGCTGCTGACTCTTTTACAGTTTCTTTTTCACATGAGAGGAACCCTACCCTCAGGCTATTGACAACAGGCTTGATTTCTACCACTGATCAAACCTATACAGAGAGGACCTTTCTGCTCAGAAAGGGCATTCAAGAAAGTGCAGAGACATGGCTAATTCAATTTGGGAGCAGAGATGCTCGGTTTAAAGTGAAACACTCTGTTATCGGAACAGGAGAGGTGCCATGAGAGGAGATAGTGTGTGGACGGCCGTGTGGAGAGGCTCGTGGTCGGTCAGGAGATGAAATCAGGGATTGGCGATAAGTTGGTGTGAGGGGCTAGAGCCCCTATTAGAGCCCCCCCAGGGGAAAAAGGCGACCGTGGCAAAGTGCAGTAAAAATAGCCACAGGCATGATTTCACTCCTGGGACCCAGGGGGGAGTGAGGAGGGAGATCTGATCAACATCTCATGGCAAGGCAGCCAGATCCATTCCCTGCGTTCCCTTGGGTGCAACCTATCACACCAAGTGACTTAAACTGCTTACCAATGCCAAGCAGAGCAGCAAACACTTTTGCCACTGCTGTCAACAAAATGGTACACAAAGCATCCTAATACACCGATAGAATACATATGATTTCAAGCAACAAATTCACCTATAAACCAAGAAAAGGTTTCAAAATGTCCACAATAAAAGGATATCGACATCTTTTCCACAAACTTATCTTGTTGGTCGTCCGTTTTGGGGAAGTTCTCGATGTCGTTCTCCAACCTCTGAATATGACGTTCCATGGTAGTCAAGCTGGTTTTTAAGATCTCAGCAGACACTGTAGACAAAAAAAAAATAAAGAAATGGATGAGGAACTACAATTAAGACTCAGAAGAGGGATAAAAACAGCACAAATCTCTGTCAACTTTGTTGAAGTTAAATCAAAAAATACAAGTCAGACCATAAGTTGTGACATACAGACTTTTGCTTAGGCTACTTGTCTGTGGCCCAGAAAGCAAACATGTGAAAATGTGTGTGTGTGTGTGTGTGTGTGTGTGTGTGTGTGTGTGTGTGTGTGTGTGTGTGTGTGTGTGTGTGTGTGTGTGTGTGTGTGGCTCATTAATCGGTCTGTAATCACTGTTTGCAGAGTTGCTGTGAAATCCACAGTATTCAGATCAGGCCTTTCAAGTGGAGACTTCAAACAGGAAGAAGAGTCTCTGGGGATCAGACAGGACAGGAGCATAGATGCAGTACCATGTTTAGGTCTCTGTTAAGGGTTTAGTTTTATTGACACAAACACTTACACAACCTCTCACAAATGTAGGTTATCAAAACAACTGGTGTAAGAAAATGTATACAAAATATATATATTTAAAAAGTTACGAACGGAAAGGCATTCACACAAACTTGTCCCTTCATCTCTTTTAAGATATGCTTATGCTATTTGAATCACAGCCATACATTTTATTTCACTTTCCAGGCTTTGCCAACTCACTTGAATATAAACTGCAAAAAAAACAACAACAACAGAGTACTTAGTTGAAAGCATTTCATTTTAACAATGAAATGCAATTCATTTTCTAAATAAATTGTCCTTGGCCTTTTGATGCACAAGACAAAGAAACAATTTAGACAAAAGATCAAATCAAGATGAAATCAGCAATATGCTCAACGTAGGAGGAATCACAGCCTGATGACTTCCTCATTTCACACTTGTGTTCAAAGCTTTTGTTCAACTGGTACAGGTAAGAGAAGTTGTTGGTGTGTTTACACAGCGACAGTGATCCTCTGTGGCACTTGTAACATCTCTGTTACTACCCCAAATGCTGTCGCAGAGGTGGGGTGACTCGGTTCCACCATTATGCCTCTGAGACATTCACATGGAAGATGACACATTACAGTGTTGAAAATATAGTGCCTTGAACTGGTAATATGAAAAGGGCAATTTTCACTCAATTGTTGTAAGATGACTGCCAGTGGGTTGCAGGATTGCATTATGGCGGATTTTGTTTCACACCTTTTGCTCTCCACAAGGACTCTTGTCATGTATGCAGCATTTGCCACTGAAATGCTGGTGGATAAAACTCATACTACAAACGAATTATCAGAACACTTCCCATACTAAAATCTGGTCATATGCTTTTAGATTCTGCATTTGGTGCTGCATCTGTAAATTTAGATTAGTGTCCATGCATCTGTAATCTGCAAAAACTATGACTTTACAAAAAAATAATGAATATCCCTCCGTTGCCAATCATGCAACAGACAGAAGTATATTGCATGCACAGCAACTGCTCCACCTTATTCTGCAGCTAGTCAACGTGATTTGCTCCAAACATTGATTGATTACCAAAATAAACACGTATAAGGACAGCCCTCCTCAACAACTTAAAACATTTAACCTACACCGCCCTCACATCTACAAGGTTAGCCCATCCACTAGACTGTAATTGAAGCGCAGAGAGAAAGAGGAGCGGGGTAATGGACAAGCTGTCAAGAGATGTGGCCTCGGTGACATGAGGGTCAACCTTGTCTTGCTTTACATCAATTCCATAGCTTGGATTTGCTCTTTTTCTCATTTTCTGACAATAAAATTGGATGGCAAGATTGTGGATCACATCCACTCCTGGCACTGATAAAACCCTTTGCCCGAATACAAAGGTACACACAAACAGACACACTCAGAGATGCGCACACTCGATCAGTCCAGAAGCAACAGAATAAGAGCGAGAGGTGAGGTCACTGTCATTATTAGACTTTGCAGCGAGCTGAGTGGCTGGATGAATCCAGTCACCGGGAGTTTCACAATCCCTCCTACTCAATTCGCACAGAGCTGACTCCTGGGGATGACAGTGAGAAAACCACACTATCACATAGCCTGTGTCTCCACTGATGGGGCCTCAGAGAAACACACGCTCTTGTCACAATGATCTCATCGTCGCTAATGGTGAAGAAGGAAAATGAACAGTGTGGTAGGTTGGACAGATGGATGCAAGAGAGCAAACAATTACGTTTGCATGATTTTATCGAGCCATGGGAAAGTTTTTCTCGCCATTCGTTGTGGCTTGAGTAATAATTTGTCTGCAAATGCTGATCATAGTAACCATGGCAGCCAAGGAATAGTAGCTTGAGCTAACCAGGGGAGCCATTAACAGGATCAGAGGGAAGCCATGGGACTACAATACAGACTATTGTTTTCATGGGAGTCACTTATTGTAGAGACAAACTGGCACACATAAAAGTGGAGCAAAAGTGTATCCAATGTACTGCTTTGGGCGTATTTATGCCTACGCTTTTTAGAAATACATACATGAATAGCACTACCCTTCTTTGCTCCAATAATCTAGTGTCAGTAGATGGACATGGATTCTTTAGGGATGTCATTAGTAAAAATAGCACATAAGTAATGCTGCTTTTCCAGGGTACAAACATGGCCAGAGTGGTAGCTTCTGAATATACAACACAAGTGGGTCATAGGAGAAACAACTGGGGTTCTAATGACTGCTGTCAGCAAGGCATGCCAGTGTCATTTCCACAAAAGGAATACATCTCTGTATGCAGATTTCTAAGCACACAACGTAACTCCTCACGCAAAAAAAACCAAACAAACAAACATTGTGTATCTTTAAGTTCTCTGCTGCATGTCTTACTTCTTGCCACGCTATAGAAAAACAAACTGCAGGAGCTGAATGACGCATAGGGAACATGAAAGGGTACAAGAAAGACAAAACCAATTTGAGAGACAAGAAGTTAACTTGTGTGTTTGAAGGAGAGCATAAAAACAGCCTCTGTGGTCAACATCCCAGTTATTTATATAAGCTCTGTAATAGCTCAGGCTTATAATGCATCACTCATTCCAATGAACAAAAGACAGACAAAAAGCCTTTCCTTAAGCTTTGTTGTTTCCTTCATATAAACTGCAAGGGGAAAATCTCTTGTATCCCGCAACACCAAATCAAGCGCTATAATGCGAAGATGTCAACTTTATATTCAGTCAATTGTAGAAGGGGGCAATTTTCATCTTGATTTATAGACAAATAATACCAATCTTTCATCGAGTGCTCTTGCAATGCCGCCAAAGGTTACAAAGGAAATTGAGATTTATTTTTAACGTTGCTGCCAACGTCGAATAAAAGATCAAGTTTTAAATAATCTAAACACTTGTGAAAACAAAGACGAATGCAACATAAAACCGGAGGAGAAGGTCGTTCTTAAACGCATTCATCACAACAGCCAAGTAAAGTGTATGTTTGTGGGTGTGGATAAAGAGAGATGAGGAGGAGGAGGAGGAAGAGGAAGACAAAGAGACTCACAAAGAAGAGATGCATAAACAGAAATGGTAAAAATATGCTTCCTATAAATGCATGAATATGTATGTGTCATGAATCAGCATTGTTGAATAACATGTCTGTGGGTAAGCTGAATTATATGGACATAGATTCATAACTGAGAATGGACACCATAGTGACTGTAGTTGTGCCAACCAGCAAAATCTACTCATTTTTACTGTTCACAATCGAAAGCTTAAGAGAGGAACCAAAAAGCAAGGACAAACCCTGCACTAGTCCAGTGGTTCTTCAACTGGTGGGTCGGGACCCCATGTGGGTCGTGGAGCCAATTTCAGTGGGTCATGAATGTGTGTGTGAAAAAAAAAGTGTCAAAAAGTCTAAGTAGCTTTTTTTTTTTAAATCTGTTTTTTCCCCGTTTCTTTGTTCTGTCACATGTTTTGTACCATCTGAGGTCCAAACTGCACAATTTTTCATTGAATAAATCTGATTGGTTAAAAAATATCAAAGAATTTGGGTGGTGATTTGGTGGTCCCTGAGGTTAGATCACTTGAGAACCACTAGTCCAACCATCTGACCCTCTCCGACCAATCAAGTTGCATCCTGAGTGACACATGACAAATCTAGCTTGTCTCTTACAATAATCCATGATTATAATCGGCACATCGATCATACATAAGATGTCTTTAAAGAGCCAGAGGTTATAGATGTTAAACCCTTCAGGGTTTCTCACTGCCTCTTTGCATATACGACACAGGGTGTACAAAGAGGACGACCTTGAGGGGACTTTACACATGACCAGACACACATAATGTCCAAAGCCCAAAGGGTGAATTCATCACATTAGAGTAAAACTGGCTATTGATCAGCAAGATGATACCAAGAAAATGATTAATGTATGTCTGGTCGTAGACATATTTATTTATAAACCTTTAAAAAAAAAAAACAACACGGTTCTATTTTCTCGCCTAATAACAATTGTTCATTGTCTTCTTTCATTTAGCTGTTACTGGCACCTGAAAGTGAATGGGAGTTGAAGTGGGAGGCAGACGAGAGTACAGCAGAGGGAAGTGACAAAAGGATAAACACAACTCGATGTGTTCCCCTTTCAGCAGGAATCAAAGCAGCTCTAGTCGCGGGAGTGAAAGTGATATTGTTCCTGTGGCAAAACAGTCACATTGTTTTCTCTGATTACCTTGCAGCATGTGATGTTACAAACAGCAGGCAAGGAGAAACAGGAAATTTAATGGACAGCGCAAACAGATGATATGGAGGGAAAATTCTGTAATCAGCCAACAAGAAACTTCAATCAGCTTGTTTTTGACACTGAGTGCTCGTCTTTGATGGTAACAAACATGATTCAAGTTCCAAATCCACTTGTAATTAAATGAAAGCACCAGTTATGTTCCCTTAAAGATAATTATACACATATACAACAGTTAGATTGTTGCCACATACCAGAAAATAAACATTGTCATTGCTAAACAGCGTCTTTAATTTCACTCAGAGGACACAAATCCACGCTGTATGCATAGACAATCACAATTTCAGTTTCCCATCAATGTTGCACTAATTGCGTGCACATAAAAGGCTAAATCCGTTTTACTTTTGCTCTATTTCCTCCTTTAATTTGCATTTCCTTTAAACCCTCCATGCAACAGAACTGTTATCATAATGAAGGATTTGTTTAGTGATTAGAACTGATGGCCCCCCAAAGAGAAAAACCATAAGGTAAAAAATATGTAATGGTTAATCTCTAAATACCTACTGCAGCAAAGATCACTGGCTGAACTGTTTCCAATACAGCGCAGTGCAATTAATATTCAGGACGGATTTATTTTCTAATAGGATACATGATTCATTTGAAAAATTAAACACATATGACTTAATGCTGCAGCAAAAAAAGAAAAAAAAGGGACAACTTATGGAGTCTCTTAATGTTATTATTTGATACCACAACAGAATACATTCATTACTTACAGCACATTAGCAGTGCTATTATATTAATTACTTTAACATGAATTATTACCGATACATGGGCATTGCATTAGTGCATATCTATTATGTAGTTAAAGGTGAAATGCAGAAATGACAGAATCTCCTTCAGAGTCAACATTGTTTTAAACATAATCTATTTTTTTGGTCGTTAAATATTGTAAAACCTTAAAGATCTTTTTGGAAAAGAGTGGAGCAAGAAGAATAAAACATGACATGGTAGCTACATTGACTGAAAGAACTTTGTTTGACTGAAAGTATGCATGGGGCTGAAGCCAAAGAGCTAAAGTGAAGCCAGGCCCCCTGAAAGCCCACACTTCACTGTACCTCACACTCTGGAAGCAGGCCTTGTTTACAATGGGGGTCATGTCTGTGAGACTTTATTGCTTTCGGCAGCCATCAGAGCTACAGGCCAGTGCCAGATCTCTGGAGGAATTACAAATGGAGTCAATTACAATATATTTTGATGCATGGCAAAGTTTAGACATTGACCTGGGGTGATGACAATTCCCGGGGAAGTGCTGAGGAAATCAGTCAGTGTGTTGTGCTGCTGCTTTGTGCGAGTCTCTGCCCTCTGCAATAAAACGAATAAATGAACTCACAGGGGTGTAATGGTTTACCTCTTGTCTCCTGACAACCAACCATCTAAATGATTGCCATGCACTCACTTGAAGATGGTCATTTCTCTTTGCCATGACATATTTTTTTGTGATATGTATACGCTTCTTGTTTCACACACACACAACAGAGAGGTGTCAGTCAGGAGTATACAAGTGAAAGGTTGCAGAAACAATTCTAAAAAAAAAAACCTAGAAAAAAGTGAAGGTGTTTGTTGCATTAAAGATCCCAAAGGAGATAGGTGACCATAGTCTGAGGTGCCAAGTATAAGTTGTCTGTTTTTAAGTGTGTGGACTTTGTCACTGCTGCTTGGCTTATAGAAATGAGTGAGTTTTGGAGTACATGGATAAACTAGAGGGTGTTTTTTGGAGTAAACTCAGCTTTGTCCTCATCAAGGTAAATGAACAGATGCACAGTGTCTGATATCTTTGTGAAAGCCAAACTTGCTGGTACCACAACCAATTAATTACTGTTTGCTAATGACTGCTCTGTGCCTACATGACTGAATAACTGCATGAATCCAAATAATTATGATCATACTCTGTAGTTAGTGCAATATGTCTGTAGTCCTGCAGACCCTAATTTTGACTGAGTAAAGAAGTACACATAGATATAATGTCAACATAGTGATACCTTTTGGATTGAAGGCAGAGGAAGGACATGACTCTTGTTAGTGTAATTAACAATGGGGGACGCTCAGTGATGGTGGAGTAGTCATGATAACACAAAGAGGTTGACCCATGCCTCATTCACAACTTCAAAGTTGTATCTTATCAAATAGCAGACACAGTTTCACCTGACACATTGATCGGGACACACTTCACTTGACATTTCTACACCCAAGAGTCCAAAAAACCTTTTTGACTTATCAACTGCTCTGAGATCTGCTACAGAGGGGACCAAATATAAAATACAAAATATGATAATGTCCAGATTTGATGCCTAATAGTTTTTGTTCGCATTTGAAGCAACAGTCGTACAATTTAAAAGAACCTTTGAGATGGAGTTCAAACAATATCCAGGCTTTTAAATATTTAAACTAGTATAACTACTTCAATTACAATGCAGTAGCCACAAGCGGCCATTACCAGGGTGTAAGCAAGCCCATAGGGCTCGTTCACAAACACAAATACACCCATGGCTCGCTGAGCACTCACGCAATTCTGCCTCACACAAACATGGTGCATAAGTCCATTTAAAATTAACAAAAAAACGACTACTTTGAAATCCAATTTCAAATCAACAGTGAAAAAATGCTTAGATTCAATCTTAAAAGTGACACAAGCAACATAGTAGCATAAGATTGTATAATTATGTTGAAGGGTTAAATATGTGTTGGTATATATTTCATTTAAAGAATGAAGGTTTGAATTTAAAGCTTTCAGTATAAGGAACATTTCATTTGACTTGGCAATAAACCAAGAGAAAGGTTTGCATAAAAAACAAACATTTGGTGGATTCTCATCACCAAGCAGCTCAATTATACAAAGCACAGGAACAATAACACATATATATTTCATTTTATGATTGACTAGTGCAAATAATAATGACTTTTGGTTTTAACATTATACATGAATTGGGATATCCTGAGTGTATTGTCATCTGTTTTGATTTGTCCATTGTTCACTCTGAGAGCAGGTGAACTGATTTATTATGTCGATTGAGATTGGCAGCAGAAGACGCTTTAATCCCAGCATCTAACGTATTAATGATCAAGCTTGGTCAGCTGCTTAGACCAACAAGAGAGTAAGTAATTATCAATGTATTTATGTAGCAGACACACACCATCAAAAGCATTTATTTTTAGTGTTGTTTCGACAACCTGATGAATGCAAGTCTCAAATATGGCTCTCTAGCCTGGAAGATAATCTGTTCTGTTAACCATCTGTTGGCTAATGTCTCATGTCTGTTGATTGGCAGGTACTGAATGTACTTTTTTTTCATTTCAGATAATAGGGGGAAAAACAAAGAATTGGCTTGAAAAAATCTAATTGGGGGAACCGCAGAGTTACATGATAATTATCTGTGGGTTCGGTGTTTTCGTTTTGATACCTTTTGTTCTTTAGTTTCCATGAAAACTCCCCCGAAATCCATCATAAGTAACCTGGAGTTAGAGTTTGACGTGTGAACACAAAGGAAACAAGAAGCTGCTGTTCATGCATACATCTTTTAGGGTCCCTTCAAAAACCCCACATGTATTTATTGTTCTGATCATTATTCTTTTCTTTGTCGTGAATTTCTTTGTAACTTCACTGAAGAACAGATAGAAAACTTAAGTCTGCACATTTACGCATTATCAAGATGGGCAATCAAGCAATTCAGAATGTTAAGGCAATAAAAAGAACTACATATTCTGAAGAACTGAGTGAGACATTAACACCAAAAGCAGTGAGTAGACGTCTAATGATAATAACACAGTAGTCTTGGTGACGCTGATTCCTTTCAGTTTAATTTCTCCTCAAAATAAGAGCTCTGACATGAGGAGAGGACACCCAGCATTGTTTTTTTATAAGAATACTGAGCTCAATGGTAGGCCAGTCTTTTAGACATCACTTCTCCAAGTTCAAATGAATTGACCTGCATTCTCTCAACATCTCAGTAGGACTCTAACGGTGGGTTTTCATGTATGAGGGTCAACTTGTGGGACTTAGTGAGGTTCAGTCGAAGCCATAACAGTAAGATTTCACTCTTTTTTAAATCTGTAATACAAATATGTCTAAAAACCCTGCTGAGTGTTTCTGTTTTCTTCATCCTCTATTTTAGTAACCATATTCTCTTCTCCCCTCTTCAACTCTCTTTTCCTCCTCCTGTTATTTGGGTGTCTGTTGGTCCCCATTTGTAGCTCAAGAGCTCCCTCTGTGAGAGAAGCTGCTGCCAGACAGACGGAGCTCTGGCATAAACAGTACAGCTAGTCTATTTCAACATGTTGTCTAGTTGAAACATTTGAGTTCACCACTTTTTGTATGGCTGCCTACCCAGAAAATCCCAGATTGATAAATCAGCAAAGAGAAAGTCGACCGGGCAATCTTTTTCTTGTGATGATGAAAATATATATGACAATGCTTTGATAAATGTTGGTGTTAAAAATTGAATAACACTTATAACCTCAGTAATATAAATCTCATATGATAGAAACTATTTGAATTTGAGTTGTTCACAATATTGGATGAGTTCAAGTATTATTTAATGCAGAATTGTCAGTCAGTAATGTGGGGGGCAAAAAAGTCCAAACTTGTACATCGGACTTGGATCTTCAAGGACAAAGATAAGAAGTAGTTCAACCTGAAGTTTAAAGAGGTTGATGTTTTTCATCTCCCAATTAGATCTTAATGAATACGTAGTCTTTCCTCTCATTATTTAATTAGCTAGAATGTGTGTCTCTTCATACTATCACTTGGATCTCTGAGCATATTTCCCAAATGAGATGTTCAATGCCTAACCGTCTGCACATGTGTGGTGCTGCATGACTCATGAGAGGAGTGTGAGGGTGGGTGATGACTCAAGGCCTGTTTGTATCCCTTTCATCCTTTTGTTGATGAAGCAGACTGCGGATATTTATGACTCAAATAAAGCCCACATATGGAAGATCATTTATGCTTTTGTCCAGGAAAAAAATGAAATAGCCTCTTATTCAATGTTTGTCATAGATATAAGTATATTGGAGAAACATTTATTTAGATTTTTTTGTTTATTGGGTCATCCACATAGATATGACTGTGTTACGTAACAGTAGTCGTGCATCATCTAATGTTGATTTTGAACCTCACAGTGTGTGTGTGTGTGTGTGTGTGTGTGTGTGTGTGTGTATTTTATAACTGAACGTCATTGCTGAACACCACTATCAGTAAACCTGAAGAACTTGACATTCTTCTAGCATTGATAAAAAAATACATATACTTTTTAGTTTTTCTGATGGAGATGACACAAATCAAGACAGGATGTGCAAAAAAAAATTACCATTTTGGAAAAAAAGTTTGACTGTGAAATCCTGTTCTTTCACACAATTGCTAGCTGATACCTTGGCCTACACATATATCAATTTAAAATGAATGTGATTTAACACAAATAAAAAGTCAAATTTGGAAACGTGTTATGTCCCTTATCTCAAGAATCAGTGCAGCGATATATATATATAAAATAAAAAAGTACAAAAGGGAAAACCAGAATTGCTAAAATTGTAATAGTAATAAACACAATAAAACACACTATATATACTTCAGGTTGTCATGGTTTCGGCTGTATATCACATTCCTAGCAGAGGTCTTTTTGTACATGTCAAACAAACACAGATATTGTTTTAATAAGGGAGCTTCAGTGGTTCAGGCTTTCTTTAAGACAGAGTCAAGATACCTGTTTCCAACTATCACCTTTACCTTATCGTGTCCTGGCTCAATGTCTTTTACATTGAATAGACAAATGTGTGAGTGGTATTCATCTTCTGTTCTAATCCTCTGTTAAAAGTGAATAAGCCTGTTTCCCAAAATGCCAAACTGTTCCTTTTAATAAACGAGTTCAATCACAGACAACAGGGCTTCAATACTCAATGCTAAATCTCAGCACTGCCAATTAAAGATGACCTCAAAGAGATGGCGTTAACTTTTAAAGCTGTTGCTTAAATCTGGAAATTTGGACCCCCTGCTCATTCTGCTGGTTGTACATCTCACGTCAACAGCCCAGGAGGACCGCATTACCCAGTAGTCGAGTGCTTCAACAATAATTACGCTGTATTTGATTTCCTCCATCCATCTATGGAGCCAGCAATCCTCTACAGTTTTTAAAGTATTGTTCTGTGAGCTCTGCCAATCCTGCCAATTGCTGCCATCCCTATCTCTGATTATTGACGAGATCTAGATGGAAATTATGCATTCACTGGAGGAAAAAATGACAGCCAGGCTCTTCTTGATTGGCTTTAAGCTGAGAAGTTGTACTGAAGAGGCATCTGTCAGATGGTAGGTCACATCCCCTCAGCATATTGGTTTTATCTACCAGCGCAGATGATTGGTTATAGTGGTGCCCTAACAACAGAAGCTGAGCATGGGCTGGGAAGATGACTGCATGCATTACGGTAAATAGGCTCAGTGAGGGGAGGGATCATTTGGCATTATTCATTTTGTTGAAGCTAAAGTTTCTAATATAAGGGAAGGAATCATTTGTTCTAACCATGGTATCAGATCTAACCAATGAGTGATGTTTACTGAGTATTTTGTCAAATACAACCTACTTGTATGAATCAAAAAACAAAATAAAACGATAAGACACATTGACATTTTCCACTGGAAGTCTGTCTCGTTGTATACAAAGTGTTTAACCACACTGTAATGTTATTTGAGATGTTCAAGGTGTTTTTGGCGGTATCAACCTTTTGGTGGTTGGAGTATGAAAGACTTGCAACAAGACTGTGTCTGAAAATGTGAGTTTTTTTGGTTCAATTGTTATATTGAAACCAAATCCTTATAACTCGTGTTTGAAAAGGCAAGGAATCAATAAATATATTCAAGTCTACTATACAGACATGATTCAGCAGCCTGCGCACTGATCAACTTCTGTCAACCTGAGACCCTGACAATTAAACCCCAATTTACACATCTGAGCGGTGCCTAACCCAAGTCAAAAAATTTAATATCTAAATATTTCAAGTGCAACATTCTGTAATTAACTCCTTTAAATCAGCTTACTACACTCCTAAAAAAACTGTTTTTATTTTATTTTCAGGGCATTAAAAGTGCCTTCAAGTCCTTTTTTTAAATTAACATTTTTAGTATATGTTCCAACTATTTCCCAAAATAGAAATCCATTGAAATCTTGAAAAATAAACCTGAGAGCAGGCATACAAGTTCCACTAAGATGTTCCATTTCTGCTCGTAGCTGTGCCGTGACCTAGATGTAACTGCCTAAATTAGGATTCCCTGTGTCCCTATATCACACTTATATAGTAGATGCCGAGAGATTCATATCCCTTACACGGCGACAAAGGTCAGATCAATTCTCCCACTAACCACATCTGTCTTCATTTAGCAGCTGCCACATAAAGACTTTATAGGACATCACATCTCTTTGGAAACATATGTTTAAATAAGTGTACAATCATGAAGCATTTAAGCTGGGATGTGTTCAGTATTAATTCTGCTGGAGTGCCGACGTGTCTTTTGTTTTGCATCCACACGAGACAGGGAGACTTGGTACGCACGATTGCCGAGCCATAAACACAGCCCCTTTCCACCTCAGGCAATCCTTAAACTCATCAGCAGTGTAATGAGACTTTCGAGCTGGGAGATGAATTAACTGGCTGACTTTCTGGTTTTTATTCCCCCCCCCCATCCGAGAGAGTAACTGGATATAGGATCAGGAGCTATGCAGGACTGTGATGTACAGTATGTGGCATGACCAGGACACATAGAAACTTACATGGTTGGGAAAACTGGGAAATTGATTTGCTTTTACTAAAAAAAGATGTGACAATCAAGCTTTTGCATTAATCAGAGGATGACAAAGAATAACTGAAAAGCACTTTCACAGAGAGCTGGGATATGAAAGCGCAAAGCAGACATACAAACTCATACAAGTAGTACAACAAACCTTAAAGTAAAAAAAAACATATTTGTCCTTAGAGCAAAGTTCATTTTGGGGCTCAGGTGGCACCAAATAAACAAAACACTTGGGGTTGAGGGGGTTTTAGACTGCCTTGGTGCTCCACTACATGCACTTGAAGGATTTTGAATGGGAAGTCAGTGAGGATTCTTGTTTTTGTTGCTGCAGTAGTTATTTCTACCGGTTGGTTGGGGTATCCTGCAGACAGTCACTGCAGCTAAGCAGAGGTTGGCCTGGTTAGTCTTTAGATAGGGGAAAGGTTGTTAAGGTTCTGTTGAGTTAGAATAGTACAGCCCATTAACAACATCACACAGACCAGTGAAAGGTAGCAGCTTGTGACTCCATGTGAACTGGAAAGGAAGTATGGCAGTCTCCCCCAGGCAAATAGAAAGGGGTTGGTAATGAGTACCAATGAGGTACAAGGTGCCTAAGAACTTGAAGTTGAAATGCGAGAATTTTATTAATCATTACAATTCTTTAGTGTTCCTTTTTAACTAAATGTTAGTTCGAAGACACACATTGAAATGGTAAAGGAAGCTGGATGGCACCAAAGTCTCTGTATCACTAGATGTTCTTGCACATATTCAGAAAACTGTTACATATTCCATCTCAAACACCAATGCCACTGAACGTACATGGATCAAAGCCAAAATCCAAACTCTGATCTCTTGGACCTGGTATCAAATATGTATTTGTAATCATGCAGTCATTAACATTTCAGAATTTGAGATAATATGAAGAAACAATCCAGTTTTTGATTCAAAATGTATTTTTTCTTTAAGCTCTCAGGAAGTGGAATGACCACAACCAATGTTTTCCAATTAAAAGAAGGTTCTAGACAAAGAAAAGTGAAAATGTCAGCAAACTCTGTGCTCTGTAGACAGAGAGAAGGCCTCAGAGATTTAATCCTGTTAAGATTTGACTGGTTCAGGTTTTAAGTGCCATGGGGCAGGCAAAAATATTATGGAAGTTACTGTGAAAGACATACAGTACCAGGGTGTTTGTGCTGTTATCTTGTAGCCCAAGGCAGCCTCACTGTGTGCTCCCATTTAGCCATTACTTAGGGGGGTTTGTAGCTTGCAGCCAATCAGCCCATTGTAATAACCAACAGCTGTAGGCTTTGCTGAAAGCTGTCATTGCCCTGAATGTAAAGTACTACTGCACGGATATAGGTCACCAAGAAAATTACATTTTAACCTTCAAAGTAGCAGGAATGTGTTTGCAAAACATGTCCTGGAGGGATCATTATTACAAAACGATTTCAGTCACTGGAGTAACCGTTTTTCTGGAGGCACATTTAAACTCTTGCCTGGTTAAAAACCTCATCCTGACAGTGTTTCTAAATATTGTCCTATTTGAAATATGGATAAATGTGGCCAGAGATGAAAGGGAATCTGAAAATCTCTGAGAGGATGTATTTAGAGAAAGATGTGTGATCAAATAGTAATAGTAATAGTTATAATAAAGACCCTCTTCTTGAAAAAAATTGTTGAGGCAGCCAAACCAGGTCATTCAAAGTAGACTGTTGATTGTGAATAACTCTTTTACATTTGGGAAGTTGAAATGAAAGACATTTCCAATGTTTAAGTTTGTAGGTGACACTGTATATCCCATAGTCATGTTTAGTATGGTTGAAAATCTAGGAGCAGAAGGTCATTGCCCTCAGAGCAGTAGGACTGCTCTCCGTCTTCTGAAACTGCTGAAATGGCATTCAAGGTTTTAGAGACATGACATTGAACCTGAACCTTCATTCTTGTATGATCACAAGACAGTAATGCAACCAGCTTTATTAAGGTGAGCAGAATCTAATATACAGAACAATCTTAACACATGTTTAGCTAGGTAAAGATACAAGATGAAGATGAAGATGCATGGAGTTTGTCATTGAAAAATATTCAATCTTGCTGCTTATTTCTGTGTGGAATATTTAATCATCCTGGTCATGGTAATTCAAAGTTTACTTCAACAGGCTTTTGATTTGGTTGAAATTCTCAATGATGTTTTTCCTGTCCATCCAAAAGCTTCTGCTCTATCATATGGAAGAATCCTTCTGGAAAAGAGTTGAACCTCTTCAAACTTGTCTTTGAACTTGTGGCATAACAATATCAGTGTGTTCATTTTAATTGTCCTCATACAGGCTTCAACAAATCTGGGTCTCCTATAAGTTAAGAAATCAAAGCTCAAGATTTCCAACCGAAATGTTACACTATAAAAGCTTAGACACAACTAACTGTCTTGCCATTATAGGCTGGTGATTACAAGGGTCTCATTTTCAGCGCACAAGAAACAAAACAAAACTTGAGAGATCTATGCGGCATGCTAGAGAAGCGCTGCTGTGGTTCTTTTCTGCACTTGATTAAGTCAGCTTGGAAACATAGCCCAAGGGCGTAAAGAGGGGATTATCATCGTCTTCCTCAAAGAAGGAAGTTTTAAATGTGCCCATAAAATTACTGGAGTCATTGTCATTTCCTGCTAATGGCCCTGCCTGATTAGCCAAGAGGCTATTCCCCACCTTCTCGGGGAACAGGTGGGCAGTATTTAGCTGGCTATCCCAGATAGCGACTGGTGTAACAGAGATAGCACACTCCACTGAGTATGGTGGCTCATGCACCATATGAGGTCTTGGTAAGAAGGGCTTCATTGGAAGATAACTTTTTAAGACCACACCACAAGCAAGGGTCATACAAGGTGGATGAGACAGCACTGTGAAGGCCATTATCCCGTTCAGGGCTGACCAGACAAACTCTATGAGCATCTTCTGCCAGAATCTTACACACAACGGAGCCACTGTGAAAAATGATCTGTTGGTCTAGGAAGATAGTTGGCTGAAGACAGCAATACAATTATTCTGCTGCTGTTCTTTGCTGCTACCAGATGACTTCAGAATATACAGTAGCAGTTAGACCAGCACCACATTGTATTAACTAGTTTGCTAAAAACAGCAACACAGGAGTTCCATTGTACTGCTCAGTGTACAGGATCCAGTAAGCAGATTGTGTTTCAAAGACTTTAACCAAGCTTTGCTCCGGCTATAATCTTATGATGCAAAGGGTAAGACTATAAATTCCTTCTCACCTTACTTCACAACTGCAAATTTGGTTTGTACATGCATGACAGGAAGACTTCTGGGGACGAGTTGAAGCCCAAATGAAATCAAATACTATCCTATGAAAAGGCATCAAATTGAAAACTCTGCCTCTTGAATATGAACAAAAAAAAAATGGATCTAGGAAAAACACAATACAAGGCAGCAAAATTGAGTCAGAGGCCTCTCTAGGTGAAAAAAAAAGTGTACAGGGGAAGCTGGAAACAATAATGGGCTGACATGAAACATAATCCCCTCTGTCTGCGATTTTATTGGCAGCCCCTCCAAAGAATGGTGGCTCCCCTATTATGACTTAACACATCAAAATCGCAGCACAGCACACACAGAAAAGGCCACCTGATGATAAACACAGCAGACAGCGTCAGAGGCTTTATCTCGTGGCTGCCTGCAGCTCGACACAGGTTCAATTTGGCCCGCAACAATCGATTCTGTCCCTCCTTTCCTCTGCTTCAGTCAGTGGAATAAAAAAAGACCTTCTGTAAGGAGCAGGTCTCAGCTGGTATGCCATGCCATGTCAAAGCAATGCAGAAGAAACTAAGGACACCAAGACACCTGAATTTTGGCCGACGAACTTGTATGCATATTTTCATTCAACAAGATTATAATCTTATAATTATTATAATAACATGTAGGTATTTAAAATGTCTAAATAAATGGAATACAAATAAGTCGCCATACGTTGTATTTTGTTACTGTTTGGCAAAGCTGCAAAAAATGATCATATGATGAAGAATAAGTGCAGAAAATATTATGGACAAGTTTTTTGGCTGACACAATGTTTTTATACCAGCCGGAACATAAGGCTGAAAAAAATGCATCGGGGGTAGGCTGAGGCTGTGGCTGCTAACATAAATACACCATGGTACATGATGGCCTAAGACGGCCCTGCCAATATGGCACTTTGAGCAGAAAAACTCAGGAATATTTATTTCAGTGTACAACTGTTACCATCATCAATGGTTGGAAAATCTAAAAAAACACACAAATCGCCTTAAAAACAGTAAAAAAAAAAAAACGTTATTAAAAGTACAAAACTGTAAATGGTTATCTGCGTATAATAAATACATATTGAGGCAGCACGTTATTTTACGCAAATTATTAAGAAGCTACATTGTGTCATATAACCTTGAGAGACTTGAAGAACACATCTGTTCTTGTAGATTAGCTGAACTTCATGCAGTACTCTGCTGTGAGTCAATTTAAAGTCAAGCAGCTGCAGACCTTCGTATAATGCTACCTCCCTCACTCACTCTATCGCTCCCTCTCTCTCTTTAATTCAAACATTTAGCCATGTTTACATTAGTTTTTTTTAAACATGTTAAGAAGTATTATAGACACAAATCGTCATCACAGTGAGCAAACAATTTATTTTCAATGATGCAACTTTGTAATATTATTAATACTTATATTAGCATCTACAGTTTAAAGCTGTTATTAACATTCCTCGTTCTCAGTACATCATTTATTCTACGTTCAGAACATTTCTGCGTATGTCATCATTTAGCATAACAACCACAATAAGTAGATGACATAACTCTTGCCAGAATCAGTCTTTGTTCTTGTATGCCCCCCCCTCCTGTAAGTATAAAGATATCTTGGTGTGTGAACATGCTGTGGGTAATTTTGTCCTTAAACTGACACTGTGGCTTGGTCTCTCTATTTCAAATGATTGTTATAATTTCCTTAGCTGAAAGCAAAAGGGTTAAGATTGATATCAGATTCATTAGATGAGAGGAAAAACACTGTTATTGCAGTGTGTAATATAGAACAGTCCTTTCACGACAATTATTAATACCCTGTCCCATTCGCTCGCAATATAAACCCTCAGTTTGATGAAGGTTGTCCCTCTGATCAGTATGCAGGCGACCTGGCTCCAAATCCTCAATTTTACATGCAAATGTGGTGCAACTGATTTAAATAATATTTGAATATGGATCACACAGTGTGACTTCATATCACAGAGCAGGAAAAAAAAGAAGGTGCAAAATGCAAATCATCAACATGTAATAGAAAGGGTCATAGTCAGGACCTGTTCGATTTACTTTGGAAATAAAGGGCTGGCTGCTAAATTAAACTCATTTCATAAAGCCTGGGGACAAAATTAGAGGATATCAGCATGATTTATATCATGGAGGAAAGCAAACACAACGGGGCCTGTGACACTAAAAGGAAGCTGTTTCTGGAGGATGGTTCAGCCTCAGAGGTACCCAACCAATCAATAGTGATCGACCTGTCGATCGCAGTCTGATTCCCAGGTGATCGCAGGAAGAGTAGAAGAAAAAAAAAAGGCTGCGTGGGCCGCGGAACTTTCCTCACATGCAAGGTGAACTACAACGTCAGGTCCAAAGCATTGTACAGCGTGAAATTGCACGTTATGATGAGCAAGTCCAGAGCAACCTGACAGAATTTGAGAAGCGTTTTACAGACTTTGGATCCATTGAGCTTGTTGCCAGCTATATGTGTTTCCCATTTGGTGCAAGAATTGATGTGGATGACATTGCTTCCAGAGTAGTGTAACTGTTCCACCTGGATCGCTCTGCTGCTGAAAATGAGATTCTGACACTGCAAGAAGACATTGAGATCAAATCCAGGGCAACACCCGGCATGGAGGGAGAGTTCTAGAACCTACTGCTGGAACAAAAGTATCCCAGCTTCAGAAGATGGGCCTTCAACCTGACAGCTCTTTTCGGATCAATCATTTTGTGCGAGTCTGCTTTCTTTCACATAAAAATCATCAAGTCCAAGTACAGATCCACAATGACTGATGACCACCTTGGGGCCTGCCAACACCTTGCAACCAGATTCTTCTGCTCTGCTCTGAAGAAAACAGCTGCCTCCTCCCAGTGCCAATAATCCCACTACGGTAGAAACATCTATTTCTGCTTTTGTGACTGAGAGATCTTCCCCATATCAGACCTAGATCTGGATGACTGCTCTGTTTGTTGTGTTTACATTATATACCCAGGTAAACTATCAGTAATGGCTATCAGACTGGTAACTGTGTGTTTGTGTTTGTGTGTGTGAGAGAGAGTCTTAGAAGACTGTGGCAACCTCAAAAGTAGATCTTAGTTCAAAAAAGTTTGGGCACATCTTGTTTAGCTGGCTTATAATAAACAAATATACGTCTTTTTATGCTACACTCTACTATATAACAAGAACAGATCAACATGTGAGGGGAAAAAAATGAATCTTTTCCTGAGCCTCACTTACCTCTTACTGGACACACTTCATAGATGCAATGGTTTCAAACACTCAAGTACCACAACAATATGGCTTGAATTATTCTCAAATCACTAGTGCATTATTTGTGGAATGGCAACAAAAATAAATGTTTGTTTCAAGTCCAGAAAAGAAATCCTGAAAGTGCTTAAAGAGGGTATTTGTGATAGATACAGATAAGCATGGTCCAGGCACACCATGCAAGAACCCTATAGGAGTGCTATATAAATGTTCCAGTACATGCAGGGAATACCTATGTACTGCAATGTCGTTGTTCCTCTGGGGGCCATAACTCACAAGTGATGGAGGAATCTTCACACATAGTGGCATGCATTAGTGAATGGGGGCACAGGGGAGCCTAATCCCACAGGTCTAGTAAAACTTCAATGAGCAACGCTGCATTGCTCGCTTCAGGCCATGCTTTTAAATTATATATTGATGACAGCCCATGATAAAAATGACCCAATCTGTTATCCAAAATCAATTCCCAACCCCCTCTGTTTGAGCAGGGGTTGGTGAACGCTGCCCAGATTCTTATGACAGCATCTGAGCCACAGACACGTTTCTTCAAACTGTGGTCAATAGAGGCAGAGGGTGTGGGAAGGAATGGAGGGAAAACAGAGGTACTTTACTGCAATGACCACCTAGTCGCTAAATGATCTGTTGCCTCTGTGGGTAGATAGTATGTCTGGGTTTGATGTGTATTTTCCCTGTCTATGATTGGCACAAAAGACAAGAACCAAACTCCCTTACTGCTTATTAAAAAAAAAAAGCCAAAAGCCGAATATAACGTTTATGACCACACACACATACAACAGGGACAATGGTTTGTGAGGGTATCCCACCAATCATACCTTCCAAACTACCTGAACATTTGCCTTTATTTAAACATTTGGAGAGATGCTTGCTTCTGTTGCTAAGAGTCAGCTGTGCAGGAGGCCTCGCTCTGGAGAGAATAATTCCTTAAGAGGATAACACCCATACGCCCAGCAACACCAACACATAGACACACCATGCCTAATCTCTGAGCGACACTTAAAGCACATTCCTGCCTACATGATGCTGAGACAAGGGCATTAAGTCTTCACTTTCAAGGCAGTGAAAAAGGATCACACAAACTCAGAAATGATTTGAATATTTAACTCCGCTCCTACATAGTCAATGCTCCAGAGTTTTTACCATTCCGCATCCAAATGTGCTTAAAAACAACAAGAGCATTTTATCAAAACACTCAGATTGAAGATATTTCTTAGTGTTTTCTTCTCTGCAAGGACTATTGTGTATGATTTACACAATTGCCTAACTTAAGATACAATATATAAAACATTTTATCAGATATAATTAGATTATGATTTAATGTTAAAAACAGTTTTTTTTAGATTGATGTGTTTTTTTTTGCTTCTATTGTGATTAGAAAAGAACTGTTAGTGGTCTCTTGATGAGAACTAAGAATAGCACTCCAGGGTTAATGCAAACATGGACATTTAACAAAAGTAAAATACCTGTTTGGCAAGCTTACCTTTTTATTAAAATATACTTATCACATAGCGGTCGCACCAGCAATAACAAATCCTGAAAAGGTCGGACATTTTGTACTGTAGCTTATGCTCTTTCAGTCAGTCAATATTAAAAATCCCCGAGCTTGTTTTGTAACATTTCAAAGGGTGTTATCTGTTGGGTGCAGGGATCACCTCAGAGAAAACTCAATTTCCTGCTCATTTGTACAACAATCCTAATCATCATCTTACTCATCAGAATCGACCGAAGCCTTGCTATCGAGTTTCTCCAGACAAACTGTAAAGTCTCCTAATGTTGTCGTTTGTTTTTTTTTAGATAAAATGCTACTTCTACAGTTCAAGAATAGAGCATTTGTGTTGCTGAACAATTGTGATGATGGGTCAATAGTATTATATCCAGCTGATATTATTTTTGCAAGATTTCATAAATGCATATTGAAATTCAAGCTTTGTGATCGAATCCTCAGTGAATGTGAGCAGTATGACAACATGCTTAGCCAATCAGAGACACTGAAAAGTACCATGTTTATTTTTGTGCAGCATGTTATTAGTTTCCTGCAAGCAGAATGTGTTAAGCGTCAAGATTGCATGGGGAGCAGGTATCGGTCTGGCCTTACAGGGTGCTTTAGTTCAAGGATATTCTGAACGACAACATTACACTGCTTACAAATAGGAGAAAAGTAAATATATCATACTATGGAGATTCTACATGAGCTTAATTAAAATGCACACAACATCTGTTGGTTATAAACACATCATTAACATTCGTGGGGGTTAAAAATAGACATGACTGTAATTTTGTTTTTGATCATAGTAGCAGCTGCCTCCTTTGAATGCTGCTGTGTAAGGCAGGTGGTTTGCAGAGATCCACTCATAGTTTGTCCTCAGCATAGATACATATATTATTTCTGTGGTGTGCTATTTGCCTCCTCATAGCTCAAAACCTCGACGGGAAGTGGTGCATTTGTCATTTTGAAGCACTGTTACCAATCAAAGGCTGTTAGTAGTAGTTTGAGAGGTTAAACTGAATGCTCTGATTTATTTTTTAGGCTATCACATACTTCAAAGATTTTCAGGGTAGTATTTTGGTAAATACAAATTAACTAAGTAGTGATTTAAATGAAATAATCCAGATGATCCATTGTTAAAACAAAGGAATGTGTACAGTATGAGGTAAGACAATACTGTTGAGAACATTGTTGTGCATGTGGCCTTAAAAATGTGCATTTGTGGGGGAAACTGGCAAAATGAACATCTTCCTGTACCTTTGGTAGACAACTTTCTCCCAGTGGAGGAACAACATTTTGCTTGATACAGTGCTTAAACTTAACGCAGTCTTCCACTGAACAGCATGTTGATGTTAAATGAGAAGGCAACTTTAACATTGAACACTTCCAGACCCTGGATACATCATCTTGATGGTCCATGGTCATGTGCATTTTTAAAGAAGTCAAGGCCAGTAACTGGTAATGACTTTAAAAGTTAACCATTCTGCGCCCCCTTTTGTGCACCACGTAACATACTGCACATCCCGGCTACTTGAAGTGCCTCGGGACTTCGTTCTTCAGGTTGCAAAGTTCAACAAGGTATGCATGGTATTGTTTGAAAGATCACCCTGAAAATACTACAGGTATTGTAATCTACTGTGATGGATGGGTTCTAGTTATGAGTGAGTGCAGAAAAACCAAGTTGCATTTAAAATGGAGCTTCCTTGTTCACCTCAGCTCGTGGAACACTCCTAGCATGGCAAATGGTCCACTGTGACAGGCTGAATTTCTAGGCTGGCAAACAGCATTATTCTCATTCCTGGTCCCATTGTCAGCTCTCATTGAAATCTGCTGTCACGGACTGGAGCCTGATGCTAAGCAGGGCTGCTGGCCTCCCTGCATGTGTCTATCTCTGTCTACACTCATACTGCCTGGCCAAAGAGGTGATGTAAGAAATCAGAGGTGGAGGGAAAGAGAGATGGACAGAGAAAGAGAAAAAGAAGAAGAAAGAGAGACAGAATAGTTGTTTTGGTCTCACAATGAACTACTCATCCACCGTGAAGTGAGTAAAGAGAAAAAAAAGGGAAAAATAGAAAAAAGAAAACTCTGGAGGGCTCATCACTCAGCCGGAGCTGGAGGAGCCAGACAGGTCTGTTTCCTGTTCCTAATATTCTTCATGACAGACTGTCCATTTAAAACTGCTGGCCTCACTGATCCTGCTCTATCACTTTCAGGGTGCCGAGATGTATACACCTTAAACAACCAGTGAAGAAATTGTCTCTGTTTCTAGCCACAGCAAAAGCGTTCAGATCCCAGCGTTGAGTTCCCTCACAGTAGGCTGATATATTTTCAATCATACTAGCAGGCAGATTCAAACTTCTGGAAGAGAATAGATACTAGTGAAGTACATTTGATGAAATAAGGCGTTAACCTTTCACTAAACAAAGTGTCTAAACTGGTCCTCTGGACTCCAAAGATGCTCATTTCATACAGTAACTTTGCCTTTAAAGTAAAAGTATCTTTTGCCAGATGAAGTGTAGCCATTGAAACACAACACTGGTTCACCACTGTTGATAACATAAAGGCAACATAAATCAACCTAAGTAACACACATTGTCAGTGTAATTTTTTCCACTCCCATTGATTTACCTTTGTTGTTGTAATTTTTCTATTCAAAGTAAGTTCAGAATCATGTTAGAGTGAGGACATTAAACAATATAAATGTTTGACATTGAAGTATCCAGACCGCCTGACTAATCTCGTTTGATTCTAACATATGGATGGTGCTCTGTTTTCCTCAGTGTTGCAGGCCATTTGAAACTAGTGACTGTGTTTCAAGTCATCTGTGATTTTGGCTTTTTATCCCCTCCTTGCAGACCCCCTTAATCTCAGTCCAACTGGATGGGATGCATCAGTGAGCTGCAATCTCCAGATCTCTCCATAGATTCCCAAAGAGCTTTAAATGCAGGCTTTGTCTGGGCTTCTAAAGGAGCATACAGAGACAAAGCCACTCTACTGCTGTCTTGGATGTGGGGCTCTGGGTCAATGTACCGCTGGTAGGTGAATCTTCACCAAGTTCAGAACTTATGAGCACATCCCAGCTTCACAATGGCAAAACAAATGTATGTGTAAAACAAAAGATGACACTCCATGTCTTTTAAAATATCCCAATTTACAAACTGTCTTCAGGTTTACTCTCATGCAATTCACCTCTTTATAAATTGCAATAAATTTGAAATACTGCACATTTGAGAGTCTTATACCACACTCTATTAACTTCCACGATTAAATGGCAAATGGAATTCCCATTGTGAGTATTAATATGTGCCTAAATCAGATTGTCATTCGATTACTTCTAAAGGAGACTGGGAAAGTTTGACTACAAATCTAAGAATGGGGACCTCACTGAGTGTGAAATAGGTTATTATTTTTACCCCCCAAAGGTTGAAGTATCTGTTGTAGTGAATTATTGGCAGTGATCGTTGTGACACTCACAATCTCTCAAGTAGCTTCATATCACAGCTGTGATGAAAGCTACTGATTCCCAAAGCAATGCCTTTGAAGGAATTACAAATAATTTGCCAACTATCACATTAGATGAAAAAGTCATTCGACTGCACAGTGGCAAAAACAAAGGTGGAGGGGAAATGGGTGACGTTAGGGCTCACTTCAGGATTTGAGAATACCATATCAGTAGCTTTGTACCCAGAATGGGCACAATCAAGTGCAAAAACAATGATCCTTTATCTTACAACAGAAAAGCTGACACTTTGTTTATCTGCATTTATAAAGTCCTAGTCTACTAAACTAGAAATGTGTGTACACTGTTACCTTACTGTGTAACCCTGATAACAACAAACATTCTTCCAGGGATTTCACATTCCTCATACAGTTCTTCTGGACGATTTATCTGTCAATTTATTTTTAAATAGCAAGTTTTAAAAATCTAACAAAAATAAATGTTTTTAATTAACCTATACCACAAGCAGCAAGCTTTACTGTAACATGTGTTAGTTGCACATTTGAGCCAGCTACTTGATTTTTGTTAGTACACCCAAGCTTCTTCTTTTATTTTCAACATGTTCCTGAGATATTTAAAAAAAATAAAACTAATAAAAGGTTCAAGGCACACCAGCCCTGAAACCTATGAATGTTTGAAGTTTCTTCCAAATAAAAAACACTGCTGTTTTAAAAACAGACATGGTGTTTTGCATACATTTGGCCAGTTCTTAGTTGAGCCTCTGCAGATGACTTCTGGACTGGCATGAGAGAAGAACGTCTCAACCCCATGATTCCATACAACTCTATTGAACCCTAAAGACAAATGATCTCTTCTGTGTTATACCCCATCCAGAAAGGCATTTGGTCTACGCAATACAGAGCAAAGTACTGCTAGGAGTTTAAATGGGAAATGGGCTCTGCTTTATTATGCTGCAGTGCCTTCAAATGAATGTGGATAATAGATATATTCACAGCGGTATTAATATCCTCTGAGTTCATCTTTTTTTTTTTCCTCCCCTCATTCTCCATTTTCTCTCTCACAGGCTCCAAAGCACTTTGCCCTTGGCTATGCCTTATACTAAATAGATTTATGAGAACATTTGTGTCATATTTCCTCTTTTTCCCGGATTGTCAAGACAGATTGTCAGTGCGCCACTGATTGAGTGGAATCACCACACAGACTTAGTTCCCATTGTCAGGCCCCACATATTCATCTCTTGGGGTTAGGGGGGGGATTTAACAAGGCAAATTGGCCAATGACACTTCTCTCAAGGCTTTGGCGCTGCCATTAAGATGAGGTCAGGGGTATAAAAACAGTGGATCCTTTGACTACATTTCAAACGATTATAGTCTCAGTATCCATGAGTACATCTTTGAAAGAACTTACTGTAAACACACCATAGACATTTATAGCAAAAACATGTTATATGTATATGTTCCATATTGACCTCACTCTTATTCATTGCGTCTTGTTAGATTAAGGAATATATGGAACTAAAACCAGTCTATGTTCCATAATGGGATGGGATATTCTTTTGCATTTTAAGGATCTGATCAATGGGACTCATTTAAACATCGCATATTTTTTATGGAGAGAAACAGGGGCTATTTTCGGTAGCCTTTTGTACTCTAATACATGTTTTTAAAAAAGTAGAAGAATGGATGTGTATCTACAAATAACCCAAAACTTCCACTCTTAGTTGATGCTTTAAATGGAATTATTTTGTTATAAAATTAAAATTCTATGGCTATAACCGTTAAAAAAAACACACAATTAAGATGAGGCTGACTGTTTACTGAAACAGCCTCATAAGCAGGACTGACTGATTATTTTCTGTACCACTAAAATACAGTAAATATCAAAAGTAGTAATGTATACTCCAGTTGGCAGAGGTGATTGTGTGTTGCAGAATGTGACCAGTCATTTTGGGAGGAAGGGGGTGAGAGAGGGGGGGAGCAATTTCAATCAGGAGGCCTGGACCCTTTTTTGAGCTCCCCAGACCTCCTTCAAATCCTTCATCCCTCAGAGTGATTTATTGGTACAAATCCAAGATGACATGGTGGCAGGAGAGGCTACCAATCCTCAGATCACACAGAGGTGGAGCTCACAGTGAATTATGGGTAAAGTTTGGATACACAGTCAATAATAAGATCAGAATTGGTTTCATGAGGGAAGGAAACAGTTAAATTAGAAACACGTGAAATTGGAAATATGCTCTTACAAATATCCAGGTGTCATTTTAGAGAATTACCAAAAAAAAAACGCATGAACTTAGGTCTAAATTATATCAAATGAAAGCTTAAGCATGATTACATTTTGTCATACTGCTTTGTGACATGGTCTATTTGCTTTATTTGTCATCTTAAAATAAGAACAAATTGGTTCCATTTGTGTCAAGACTGACCATCACACAGTACTCTGTATCAAGGTGAACATTTTACTGTCACAACACATAATTCAGAAAGCTGCAGTGATTTATCTACCTCAAGCTTTATCATGTACTCAAAATTCTGAATTCCTGACAGAAACGGGGGTCTCTTTAGCCTCTCCTCTCTTTTCTCAAGAAAAATGCTAGATGCTGGTGAAAAGTACTGTCACAGTCTTTTCCTTGTCTGTTATTCCGGTTGTGATGATTTTACCAGCTTAAGCAATCAATTCTTTTGTAAGGAAGTAAATGCATGTTCTACCCTGACCTGAGGGCAAACCATTTGTATGCTTGCTTTATCTTTCTGGAGAATAAAAGCTGTTGAGCTGAGTGCAATTAATTCTGATATGAGAAAATTACACAACTGACCTAGATGCAAGTATATGTTTATTCGTATCTTACGGAGGGATTTGATAGAGATGGTAACTTTGCTCCATGGGTTCATAAGCCCACGGTCGACATCTCTCAAGAGTTCCCTAAAATTAATAACAACATATACTGGCACATTACTAAGAAATGAAACAGACTAATCTACAGATACTAACGTCTTTTAGTGTGAGTATCAAGATGGGAAGGCATTGTAGCAGCCACAACGACTGATGTAACTGAAGCAAGGATTAATCGAGCAGGATCTCATAACATTACAATCATTCATTCATTCATTTATTCACAACCACTTTTAGTCAAGGAAATATTACTAAATGTCTTCTTTTTTTTGGTATAACATCTTTAGCAGGAAATCGAAAACAGTTCTACTAGCACTGCATAAAAAAAAACAGCTTAGCACATTTCAATTATCTTGGTGAATTTGCTCAACTTGCCAATCACGGTGGAGAGTAAATAAAAGTAACGTCAATTTTAAAACACATGCCTTTTAAACAACACATTTATTATCTTTCCTCTCAGTCGAGGTTCGTTTGCAACTCAATGAGTAAGCCTTTTAGGACATGGCTTAACCAGCCTCCAAATAACAAACTAAAATCACTAAATTAAACTGTTTTGTTTGTTGGTGAGCGAGACAAAGAGCATGTCAGTATTTTCTTTAAAAGTTGAAACATCTCCCTTCATAAAATAGCCTGTTACTTGAATAGTGAAAGCCCTGGTTTGATATTATACATCATTACATCATGCTGACGGTTAAAATAAACCGGGAGGTTAAACAATGAGTGACTGGTAGATTTTTGAATCCACCAGTCACAGAGGCAGGAAGTTGAAAATGTTCATTTCCAACCTCGTGGTGAAGTAAACTTCAAATCGACTTAACAAGAAGTCGTTTTAAGTTCATGATGTGGTGACTTTACTTATACTGAGATGAAGGTTCTAATATGGCTTTTAAGCTTTTTCTATTTTAGTATGATATGAAATTGAGGTTCAGAAAGGCTCCTGTGTTTTTTTTAAAGGGGACATATTATGAAAATCCACTTTGACAGTGTTTTTGAACATATATTTGGGTAACCTGAGCGTCTATCGACCCACAAAATTTGAAATAAATCCATCCAGTCCTTTGTTTGTGGTCTGCATAAGTCTAACCACACAGAGAAGAGTGCTGCGTTTCAAACTTTCTCAGTTTGTGACATCACAAGCTGGATTCTGGTAAAAAAAAATACCCTCCTTTCCCCTGGTTTCTCCACCCATGGACTCCAACCCCCGGCCTAGAGCAAAACTTTTGCACAGGTCTGCCATTTTCATTGTCGCTACAGAGGAGTGATGTCTACTGTGAAAGTCAGGGGGGGCTCATTGCATTTAAAGAGACACACACACCAAAACGAAGCGTTCTTAGAGAGCTGGTTTATACAGGGTCACAAACCTCCTCTGGTGCTTGATTCATGTTATATTTTGAACAAAGCACAGCACAGATGTTTCATTTAGACCACAGGGAAAAGGAAAAGGGCTATAATATGTCCCCTTTAAAATAGCTTTTTTTTAAATAATCAGAGCCCTTATTAACATCACACAGGTAAGATATTATTTTTAAAAAACACCCACGATGCAGTAATCTTTGTGTCACATCAGTTTGTAGTCATTATTCTGAGTAAAAGTGTTAAAACAAAGGAGCAGAGAACCACAACATCAATTATCCATTTACTCCCTCAAAGTGAAAACAAGGGAAACAAATAATATATATATATATATATATATAGTTTTAAATGACTGTAGGCCCAGCATGGATGTAGCCCATTTCTGGGTTCAAATAGTTAAATGAATACCAAATAATAGTTTCTTTTCTACTTACATATGCAGTTATTTTTGAACTTAGTGAAGCCATGTGTCTGCTGTGCATTGATGAAGTCCTTCCCTCTGTCCAGGTAATATCTGAACCATGTGCAGCATGCTCTCCCTGCCTCCTTACACAATCATCTGAATTCTAATCAAAATTGCCCTTGATACTGGCAGGCTTTGATAATGGCTTAATCCTGAGAGAGAGTCTCCCGAGGGAGTATGTCCGTGTGCTGGACTTGTCTTAGTTATGGTTAACCTCTTGCTTCCGTGAGGAGACCAGCTCTCCTCTGCTCGCAGGCTAGTCTATGACCTGCATACTGATTTATGATGGAATACAACTTATAATCAGCTGTTTTTTGGGGGAACCATTTCCTTTAAGAGTTTACCATTTGTGTTATAATAATACAAGTAATAATTCAGCAGTATTAAAGCAGTAGTTATAAGTGGACTTTTACCTTGAATATGAGAGAGTGAATAGGAGTGAAGTCAGAGCTAATATGATGAAGTGGTCATGACACAAAGGCTCTTCATTTTAATGGCTTACAGCATTCCTTGCTGCATAGTTAGGACGTGAAAGACATCATGGCTAAAATCAAAAGAACAAGCTGCACTATTTTAGCCGAGACTGAGCTATAACTGTATATCACAGCAGTTTCATTGTCAGTGATACATGTAATATGAGCACAGACATATTAAAGTGTTAATAGATACAGTACCTGCATAAATACAGAGGCAAAGTGGCCTAAATGTCATTGCAGCACTTATCATAAATCCCTATTTTTATATGCTATAACAGTGGTAAGATATCATCCTTCATTTCAATATTCACAGGCTTGGTGTAAAAGTCACAAAAAGTTGAGTGTTTTAGGGTGGCTTTATAAGAATATGCACCATTTCATACGGTGGTGAAAGTGCTGCAATAAGACGGTGTCCAGAAGACAGAGAGGTGGCTAACCAATTACTAACAGAGCGTTTACACTGGGGGAGAGAAAGTCTGAAGCAGCCAATCAAGGCAGGGGAAATTATGCTTTCCCACAGAAATTATCCCTGATTGCACTTATCAATGATGTGCATTAATTGCACTACCCCCAAGCATTGTAGATGGCCTTTTGATTACATTTGAATCCCCCTACATTGCTGTCAGTGTCCCTTTGAGCTGAGCTAACCTCCCCCCCCCGCCTCTGACAATCAACAATCAGAAATCACATGCTTTTTTGTGACAGGCTGAACACAGGTTTGTGCACATGAGACTCATTACCCAAGAAAGGACAACAGGGTTGTTTCACAGTTCTACGTTATGTCCTGTATGTGAGATGTTTGGTTTTTGATGAAATGCAGTGGTGTGGATAAATCATTTATTGTGTACAGTCAAAGTGTAAACTTTGGCTGTGGTGTATCTTTTAATATGAAACCCATAAAGACGTGTTTATATGTTTCCAAATAAACATGAAGTATGTTACTAAGAAGAGAGTCAGAGGGGAAACTTTTCAATCAAAACTGAAATTGAAAGCAATGAAAACCTGAGTTTAAAAGGACAAGGTTTGAGAAGTAATTACAAAAAAAGAGTCCTAAATGAAGGCTATCATGCACGAGTTGTTTTTAACTTCATGTTAGAGTGTACAGTGCATTAAGGTGAAAAGAGCGGCTTGATTTGATTTTCCTCAGCTTCCCTAAAAGGAGAGCCAGAGCTTGTAAAGGATTTGGAGATAGTGTTAAATTATTCAGCGGTGCTCTGCTGTTCAACAGGCAATAAAAGCTTTCCAAAGACATGGAGCTGGCCAGCACACGGCCTCTGATCACCATGTTCCTCTTTGCTTCAAAGTAAATCGAATAAAGTTGACTTTTACAGGCACGTCGGCAAAGGTTTCAGCCTTTCTCATTTACTTGGCTTTAAGGTGCTAAAGACTCAGTAAAAAAAAGATGTAGAATAAGATAGAAAAAAAAAAAGAAATAGTACAAACAGAGAGAGAGGAGAAGATTTGCAAGTGTGTGGCTGGTTTAAAAAAAAAACAAAAAAAAAAACTTCCACCTCTAATTTTACTAAAAGACCTGTAGGCGTGTTTGTGCTTTTAATGTCTTCGAATGTAATCATGAAGTCCCTTTAACTGGTACAGTACGCCATTGAAAACCCTGTTTAATTAGATGTGGTGATCAATGAAACGAGAAGCAATGGGTGCCCAGATTAAAGTGTTTTTTTTGGGTTTTTTTTTTTTTTTTTGCATCCCTGCTCCTTAAATAGTTCCTCAGGGTTTCCTGCAAGAGACATCTATTTATTGGTCTCAGCCAATTAACTGCCATCTCCTTCAATTCCACAAAATGACAAAGTTGATATAATTCAAATTTGGTGAAAAATACACATCTAAATATATACAGCGCATGAAGTCTCTTCAGTCCACTTACACAATGGCTGGCAGCCTCAGTCAAGTGCATAATTAGTGGAATTAGATTAAATAACCAATTACGAGACTAACAAAGTAAATAAGCCTACAGGGACTCCACCAAATGCTTGAGAATAGAATTAGAGCGGAATTAGTTTATTGACAGGCTGAATGACACGGTGGTCATATAAACAGCTCTATTCCTGTCACTAAGACAGAGTGCTGGCTGTCGTCAGGGGATGGAGGGGAAAGTAAAGGGTGTACATTTGTGAACTAAAACAAATGGGTGGAAATCAAATAAACATATTGTTGGTTAAAAAATAAAAGCAATAAAAGATGTATTTTTTTTGGGAAGTGTGGGGATGTGATATTCAATGGCTGATGTAAAGAAATAGAGACATACCTCTGCTGGCACTTTCCACGTGATCCAGTTCGTCTGGAAACCTGAGAATGGCTTCAAAATTCTCTTCACACTTCTCGGCCAGGAAATGAAGAAGTGTTGTATTCTGACCGATGGATTTGGTGTCACGAAGCTAAAAAGAAGAAAAAAAATACATTGAATAACCCAGATTTTTTTTGTAGTTATTTCCCCAAATAAGGAGCAAAACACACAACACCACTTTCACAATATAGTCACTCAAGGAATGGTAATATTTACTGATGTACCTTTTCCTCTCTCTCTCTGTCTACCCATGTTCCGGTCTCTATCTCCACACAGGATTTCAAAACACAGGCAATCATACCAACACACAATCTTAAAATCATGAGAAAAATCCTAGAGATTCTGCTCTAAGTAATTGAACTATATTAGTGTTCTAAATGCAAGAGGATTAGGACTCACATAACAATAAACAGTAGACACACACAGAAATCCTCCATGTAATTGATCCATAATGGACCACTAGAGTTGTGTGGAATGTGTCTGTAGTTGCAGAGCCCCTGCCCTCTGCCTAAAGGCTCTTAATTGGCTGTGTTTGGGCTGTTTCTGGGATTCAACATTAAGACAGTGGGTGTGCAGCCCTCAGCTGATAACTGTATGCTGTTTGAGAGGACAGGGCTATATATAATGCAGCATCCACTACTAGTGTCATTAAGCCTGGAAGGGGGAGCCAAATTTGAGTTTTGCTTTACTGAAACACAATGACAAATGTGTACAATGTCAGTCTTTGTTTTTTACATCCCATTGTTTATCTACCTTTTCTTGCCTTTTGTGGCTGCAGGATCGCAAAAGCCATAGTTGACAATTTTAAGAAGAAAGTACAAAGTGTGGTATAAATACATGGTCACCAATAACATGCATGTTTCAGGTACCAGTTAAGGGCATAGTTGTTCTCCATCCTCCTCCTCCGAGGGGTAAACTAAATCAAATCTGATTCAACACACTTTTGCATCCAAGTACTGAAGTCTTAAAACAAATATACAAACGTGCATATAAGCCAATAAAGTGCACATGAAATAAAGCAAAACCCAGGAGAATAAACAGTGATGCAAGAAAGTTTGAACCAAAGTACTTCACTGTGTTTGCCAAAGATATAGTGAGTGTGAGTGTGTGTGTGTGTGTGTGTGTGTGTGTGTGTGTGTGTGTGTGTGTGTGTGTGTGTGTGTGTGTGTGTGAGTGTTTGTGCCTGTGCTTATACACAAATGCCAGAGTCTCCACATCAGTGCATAGGGAACTTGTTCCATATTCATTCCCCACCGTGATTGCCATGCTGTTCGAATGGCATGCTGGGAAAACTAATTATCACAACCCACCTCTGTGTACTCATACTGATAATATCCGCGCTGTAAACAGCCTGCAGTTGGACATGCCCACACATGTGCACACGCAAACAAACGTGTGTACAAGCTCTGACACGCACACACACTTAGACAATAGTGAATTGAAACAATTACCGGCAGTCAAAATCATACCCTTGTGCATCAACACAAACACACACACACACACACACACACACACACACACACACACACACACACACACACACACACACACACACACACACACACACACACACACACACACACACACACACACACACACACACACACACACACACACACACACACACACACAGATGCATATTTTGTTAGATGAGGATCAATCATTTGCTCACGTTGGGTAATCACAATTTAATTTCATGGATTTTAAATTTTAATTTGTTTATTGTTGTCCCCTGAACTGTCATTACCGCACAAGAAGGTGCATCTCTGGTATGCTGATTTCATCTGCTAACTAATATTAGTAATGTGTAATAAAGAGAGGGTAAACTGGGAGAGGTAAAGAAAATACAATCAGGGAGTTGTGAAAGGTAACGAACAGTAGACTTACTGGAATAATAACTCTGAATAATGTTGTTGAATTATATATTATGTATCTCTAGATTGTACTATATGGTCCTTGGCCTCACTGATACCGTGTGTTAATGAGTCAGAGTGATATCTTTAACCTGAACGGATGTAGTGCTCATAAAGGGCAGAGCTACGTGCAAGCTTAGGTGTTTTATTGAGTGCACTTGGTTGAAGAGGGTTAAAGGAAACTGTGTGGTTCCACGTAATAAGGCCGCCATTTCATGTATCTGATGAAAACTGGAATTATATTAGCATTCGGAGGTGAACATCACCGACATAATAAGACTGAACCAAGTCCAAAGAGCTTTGATATGAACTCTAAAACAGACCACTCTTCCGTCTATATCCAACCCTGTACGCAGTGGATAAGAAAACAATTGGTACAGTTCTAATAGTGATTTTCATTTTCAATTTGAATGTTTAGTTTATTTAAAAGGTATAAAATAAAAAGGGGGTACCACTTTTTGTTTTTTAAATACAAGAAGTACCACAAACACTTTAAAGTTTTTTTTCTTTGTTCAGTGGGACTTGCCTGAAACGTAACCTTTTGAATTTTCTGCTCTTTTTGAACGCAACCAAACCAACGGACCATTGACTTCAAATGATAATGTCTAAAGTATTCATATACATTATAGCGACACTGATACAACTTCAAGCTCAAATTTAAGTTCCTTTTTCTTGTGTGTGTGTGTGTGTGTGTGTGTGTGTGTGTGTGTGTGTGTGTGTGTGTGTGTGTGTGTGTGTGTTGTATGGTATGGTGCAGGGTCCCTTTATAAATGTGTTTTTCATTTAAAAAATGCATTTGAATCTATTTGTTTATTTGTGTCCTATATAAAGAGCATTGAGTTTACATTTGTATGAAATGTGATACACAAATAACATTTAATTTAATTAAATCCAAATAAACAATTCAATGCTATAATATAGTAAATGTAATTATGTTTATGTTGCAGATCATTTCATATTTAAAATATATGTTTAATACAATAAGACTAGCTGATATGACAGCTGTACAGATGCTGTATTCTTTTTAAGAGAAAAGGTTGAGATAACATTTTTTTGGGGGGGTAAAGGTAAGACATTCTGCTGAGGGCAGTGGGAATACTGCATGAAGCCGGAGGTGCTGATGTTACTTTCACAATATTTTACATCAGGTATTTCAGCCTGAGCAGCTTTAAAGGTATCGTGAGAACTGCAGCAGGGGCCGTGGAGCATCTTTGCAAAGGCTGCATAGAGAGCTGGTCCATGTCAAAGCCGGAGGCCATTTATTAATCATAGTCCACACCTCGTCCTGGCAATTTCAAAGGTTGTGCCAAAAGCCAAAAGTGAAAAGGGATTTCACCGTCTGAGCTCCTAGTGTTTTTGGAATTCTCTCCATGGAAAACTACCTAAAGATTTACCTTACGTCTCTCATTTAACAGTACCTAAACAAAACAATAAACATGTTGTAGAAGTTCCACTAGCTGCTTACAATGTGTCTTACTCTATTATGGTTTAATGGTACGACTAAATGAGATGTGTACAAATGTGACTCTTTTAAACAAATCATTACATTTGAAGTAGATGGAAAATCACTGCTTCATAACTGCTTTTCTGAAAACAATTTCCGAATAGCAATATCATTCAGCCTTTTCAAAACATGAATTGCCTTGAGGTGCTATATATTTCAAATCCCACACTAGTTAAACCAGCATCTCCATTTCATTTAGAATTGATCTTAGCCACGTATACATTACAAGCATAGTAGCTTCAACTTAAATATCTAGATTCAGAAAATTAAACAACCAAATAATTCACTTAGAACAGAAGGAGTGGTGATGAGATTATAGAACAGGAGTATCCATGTCAGTCCTTTAATTTAACATTTTAACATTTTCAGATGGAGCTGCAACACAGGACAAACACATGATGCTGTCCCTTTCCTCATACAGTTGAGTTTTTACTTAATAGGAAAGAAAAGTTCAAATATTATACATATTAAAAGAGCAAACAAGACCAGAGTGGGGAACTATGAATTAGAGGGAAATAGTGACTGTAATTGTATAATAACTTCTATCTGTTGCAGTAATTATAGCTGCAGAGAAAAGCAGGACACAAGGTCACCCTGATGTCTTGTAGATGCCGCCTGGATACCAAGTTGAGTACCTAGGAGTACGCTTGTATTCTATAACCTTAATTGAACACAAATTATCGCCGTGTGGTCTTTAATAATTAAGCAGAGTCTGTGGAAGTGTTTTTCACAAAGTAAGACGGGGATAAAGCCCAGGAGGAACAATATTTCTTTGTTTTTTTAGTCACACAGCAGAGGGTTTGAAGGTGGAAGGCAAAGGTAGGTCAGCCCCAATGCCCTTCTGCTTTCCACTGGTTCCCATCATCAACCCCCTTCTCCCTTATGAGCCCATTAGGTACCCTAGACCTGCCACCCAGGGGGCCATTTACTTGATTGACTAAAGTGAGAAAGCAGACTTTTTTTTCATGTCCATCTATAATGGCCCAATCAGCCCCCTGAGGCATTACCAGGCTCTACACTGACACTCCACAATGATTCAGTCTGCTTGAAAGGATCCCAAAGACATGCTGGATTCTATGCCAAAGCCCTTTTCACACCTGAATGTTTACTGGCCTTTGACATTCACATGTAGGTCTCACATACGGGAGGAATTAATGTCCAGTGTTTTCACGAGACATCACTGTCGATTTGACGTGTTTATTCATGATGGATCCATTTTTTTCTATTCATAACTTTTGTAGCACCGATGCAGAACAGCACCGGGTTAGAGAATATTGATACCAAAAGGGACAGTGTTGTAAAACGTCACACAGGCAGCCTAAAAGACGGATCCAAAGTGTTTATTACCCAACAAGAGCTCAAAGCTACGGAATCCCTAAGCATCCATACTTCCATACATTTTAGTTATTTTTGATTTCCTGTAATAACGAGTACATTTTGATTATGTTTTCTAGATCTAGACTAGATAACAACGTTTGTCGTCCAGCAATAACAAGTCGATTTGTCGAGATCCTAAATAAATGGCTAAAATGAATCAGATATCATAGTAAAACTGAGTTCAATCAAATGTAACGATACCTGTCTGCTTAGGGCTTCAGTATAGCGCACTCTGTAGGCTGTGAAATATACATCCACTTCAGTACTATAAGCTATTAAAAATATACACTGAATACAGCTGCCTATGTTACTCAACGCTCTGCCAAAGCTATTTTTAAGGGACAGACAACATGGTAATAAATGTATGTTTTGTTGGATCTTTTTCCTTTAGGCAGCTGGCATGAAAGAAAGTTGAATATTTAGGGCAACCTGCAACCTGGCTGATATTTCAAGGTGTAGTGAATGTGGCAATGCTTCACAGAGGATTCTCCTGAAAGTGTTGTATCATCTCTCCAGCATAACATTTAGGGACAAGAAATCCTGAAATAATAATTCAAGTACAAAGTAACAAAACATGGTGATGGTGGGACAGATGGTGTGTCTGTCCCACCACAACTTTCTACATTTGAAACCTACATCTGTGGTTAAAGGATATTGTTGAAGCCAACCTTAAAGGTGTTTTTTTTTTATCCTGACATGAACATGTCAGTCTTACCTTAGCCTAAGCAATCTTTCTCTCAGGACCCAGAATAGGAAAACCTATTTTTTTTTACTGACTGTCTGATTATGGTTTATTAGGATCCCCATTAGCCATGACACATGGCTGCAGCTCCTTTTTCTGGTGTGTGTGTGTGTATGGTCTGCTTCAAGAGCTCGGTTGCGCTTATAGCTGTGTGTGCAGGCAGCCAGTCTTCTATTTCACACCTCTGCATGCTGTGATTTTATCTGGCAGTGGACACAAATGCTGCCTTTATGTGGCTCCAGCTGCCCTGTCATAATTCTGCTTTTTGTTGTTTGATTGTTAACATTGAAGTAAAGATCTTAGAATGACTAGTTTCTGTGAAGACATTTGAGGCGTTACTGTGAGAGGTTTGCAATAAAGACTTCGGTTAAACCAATAATTTAACAAACAGCTGAGTATGATAAGTTTGTTTCTATCATCTAAGAACAACATCTGATGGAGGTATGACAGGTGTGACTGAGAGTTACGTATCCTTTGAAGATACCACATTTGATTGCATGTTTAATAAATCTATCATGCATAAACAGAAGGGGCATCACACTGAGATGTTGAAACAAGTTCTCTAACTGAAAAATCTCTGTTGGCTTTTTTCCGCTTTCCATTCTTCACTAGCTAAAACTCGGTTAGCTAAAATGTGTCACTTGCTATGTAGCAGTGAAGTGAATTCATATCGGGTCAGAGTGTTACCTTGCAGAGGAAGCTGATGTTGAAACCAAACGTCTGGGCGTTCCTCGAGCCGGCGTTCATGTAATTGCCAACCAGCAGCACCAGCTCCAGGAGTTTGCTGAAGCTTTCGCTCTTCTTAACCTCCTCGCAGGCGAACGTCACGTTCATGATGTCGGGACGGATGTTGTTCACCTGCTCCTCAAACGTCAGCTTGAACAGAATACCGTTGAGACGTGGCCGCAGGAGTTTTACTGAACTCATCTGAAGGAATATAATTGGAAAAGTAGAAATGTAAGTCGTTAGTAACCATGGTTGTGACCTTCAAATAAAACAATCCCTAGTTGCAGTCAGTTCAACATAATGACTATGATCAGGGTAAATAGAATTCCCCTTCCTGCCCTCCGCTTAGATTCATTTTGAAAATATTAATGTTGTAGTCCCGAGCTTTCTCTTGGTGTAGGGCCAACATGGTTACCTTTAGCCATTTGTACAATTTACAATGAAACACTTTCTGGCTAATTAACAATAACTTGGAGCAAAACAAATTATTGACTTTTTCTTTTCTTTTGTTTTTTGTACTTAAACAAACACACATTCTTTTGGAGAGGCCTGCAATGCCCCCATTCAAAAATGAATGTTTAAACTTTACTCTTACAATTGAAATGTTCCTTGAAGTTTAGAGGACTATAAATCAGTCTATTATTTGTATTAGAAATAATTATGTATGCATTAAGGACAAATATACTCTTGATTACAAATGAGATGTGCATCCCTTATTTTGCATTAAGGCACTGTATAAAAACCATGTCAATGTATTATTATGGTTCCAATTCCATGAATTCAGCCTTTTAAAATCTCATAGATATTTGAAATCAATCCGGTATGTTCCCCTGCAAACGGGATTAAGCAAATACAGCAAATAAATTCGATACAGTTGCACAGTCTTGCCATCAAGTGTTGCGTTGAACCTGCTGTGTAATTACAGCTACAACTACTTTAAATGGACTGAAAATCAACTACCCTCTTTAGCAAATGGGGCTAACCTCTTTCCAGCCTCCCTCCTGACTTTCATATGTACAAAGGAATCCCCCATTACACAGATTTGTCATAAATAATATAACAGCCTCAATCAATACTTGTGGGCTTGGGAGTGGAATTACTGAAGGCAGTCAAAAATGAGAGCAATGAAAGTGGAAGGGAGTTAAAACAAATAAGGTTTTGGCTGTAAGATATGTGGCAAAACAGCAACCACAGACAAATTCCAAAGATTGCCGCATAATCCTGTGCTCGGAGGCATTCTTCAGTTCCAGCCCATAATGTTTCATTACTGCTCAAATTTATTCATGTGTATGGGCAAGTTGTCTGTCAAACAACTCTCCACTTCCCCCACACCAACAATCCCGCCCACTTCAAGTCCTTGCACACGCACATCTGCATAGACACACGCACTCGCACACACTGGCACAAACACTCCTCCCATCTCCCTCACTTGAATTGATTTGTATACAATAAGGAGAAATCACAATGAATGCCAGCACGTTGGTGACAGCTCTGGCAGAGAAAAGCTTGAACATGGCTTATTTCCCAGGGGAACTAGATAGCTCTGCATTGAGGAGCTACTTCATCAGCAGGGAGGTATATGATCACAAAATTGGTGAGATCACAAGGGAGACTGCCACCCCCTGCTTCATTACATCTCCTAAAAGACACAGGCAAAGAGAAGCCTTCAACGAATAAAGAGACTAGCTGGGGAGATGGAGCACATCTGCGACCCTTGGGTCTAATTGAACATTTCTTTTTGTAAAAACTGCGTAATGTAACTCTGTGATCTGGTGTTGAAGTTAAGTTTTAAAGATAACAGTTCCTTTTACAGTTGAATAAAGTGCCTGGGTATTCACTTGGTAAATGGATGGCAAGTGCAGTTAATTAAAAAGTAATTACAGCTGTAACTAAGTGGAAAGGTCAGAGAGGCTTGATGATCTGCTCCTCTTCCCTGTTCAATAGATTTACAGTTAAACTCTGCCTTTCCAGTCAGCCGTCATACCAGCTGAAAATGAAGAAAGAGCAAAGGTGGGTGTGAGAAGGTCAGACCGTCCTCAACAAAAAAGATGATCTACAGGTCGAGTGTGCTGACAGCTTTTTTTTTTAAAATGTTTTTAGTAACCTCTTTTGGTTGCCATGACTGGACTAAAGATGGAAGTCATGTTGCAAAATACAATAAGAGAAAGAGTCTGTAAAGGATGGCAACAAGGTTCAAATTAAATAGTTAAGTAAAGACACAACTTCCGACTAGAGGACTGGGTTTTTGAGTTCCCATGTGATAAAGAAGTTCAATAAGTATCTCTGTACTACGTACCAAGTGTCATACCAAATGTCCCAAGTCACAAAGGTAATGTAACTCATGTACAGTATTTGAGTATCCACTTATCTTAACACAAGAAGGTTTTTTTCCAAACCAGAAAAAAGTACTTTGAGTGCATACATGTACATTTAATCGTGTATATTTGTGATGTATTATACAACCACTTCTGGTGGCCATAGTTTTTTTGTTGTTGTTGACAGAAGCAAAGACAGAAGTTTATTTCACATAATACAAACTAGAGAACTAGAGTATTGAGTAACCATGGGATACAAAGGCTCAAAGTCTAAGTACTACACACTGAGTCTTGTATGAAATGTACATAACATCTCTAAAGACAGGCATGCGATGTAACCAGTGTACGGACTTGACCTCAGTAATAATATATTTTAACACAAACAGAAACAGATATTTGTAGGATTGAGGATATTTTTTTTCCTGACACTGATTTAGGTTTCTCCTCTAGTCTTAGTGTCGGCTGGGAAAAATGGACCTTTGTGGTCATCTGATAATGAGGACTATACTTGGAAAAGGTAGAAGGTCAAGTTATCAGGGCAGGTTTAGATCAAGGTTTGATCATATGTGAGACAATGGATGCTTGTTAAATTAGTTTGGTGCAGGACAAAAACATTCTTTTACTGCATGTTTACTACCAACTATGTCGGTGGAAAAGTTAAATCAAAGATTGGGCTTCAGATGTTTACATCCTTCGTTAACTCAGTATTATATGCGTACAAAAGACAGCGTCTTATTGTCTAATTCTTCATTTTGTAAGGTCTGAAAAAATATGAATTTCTCAAAGCCATCCTCTAAGTTTGCACCATGTTACCCACATCATTATTTATTCTATTGCTAAAAATATGGTAGAACTTTTCAAAGACCTTTATTACAAACAGGATTCATAGCCGTAGGGTATGATTTTATCATGAGACATCATTGACAGTTCATGTCAAAAAAATGGCATTCACTGAATTCTTGATGCTGACTCTTAATCAAAAATGTCTGAACTGTTCTTTGCAAGAGTCAAAAGTGCTTTTAGAAATCATTGCTTCTGTCATTTGAAAGTTGGGCTAAAAAATATTGACTTTTTTCAATTTAATATGCTCTTAATATTGTTAGATCTTTTAATAAAATATAAGTGTGATTCTTGGGGGAGTATCCATTTAAATTATAGATTTTTACATTTCCTAGTCTCTCACTAAACTGCTGTCCTAATCAAGCAGCTCCCCTTCAAAAACGTGGATTTAACCAGGCAAGAGAAACACTCACAGAAGTGTTAAAGAGCAGTGTGTGTGTGTGTGTGTGTGTGTGTGTGTGTGTGTGTGTGTGTGTGTGTGTGTGTGTGCGTGTGCGCGTGTGTGAGGTATACTGGGACACAAAGAGTGAGTAATGAATAAAAAATTGAATTTCTCAACTGTGCATGCTTGCTCGTGTTTTACTGCAGCCGACTGGGAGTATGGTTGTGCATACTGTGTGTTCTCTCGTGGCGATTCAGTAGTCACCAGGAAATTATACTCACCACAATGCCAAACTGCTCCGACTCCACTAGCTCCTCATATTCACCCTTTAGTTCCGCCAGCGCACTCAGCTCTTTCTGCTCTGGCAGGTTCTTTATCAGGTTCTGCAAATGGGAGAGCACACACAAACACAGACGCACGTACAAGACACACACACACACACACAACAAAACAAAGCAAGTGTTAATACAAATCTCATTTCTGTCGATGTCAGGATAAAAATCACCTCGCAGACAAGGATGACAGGGCAGTTCACACAGACAGAGGAGAAAAGAGGGACTACAAGAAGTGCTACTTAGTTTATTGAACCCAAACGGCAACCTTTATTGTTTAAAAAAAAATGGAGCCAATGTGGAAGTGCAAAAAGCTGCAGTTCCTCGAATGTCCACTTGAGACTGGCTGCAAAAGCCTATTGATTGTTAAAATACAATTTTATCAGCAGATATAAACATGTTTACAGCCTGGCTGAAAATGTTTATTTGGTATCAATAGCAGATTTCTTAACTGGTACACACACTGAAAGGGGGATGATTTTTTTTATTTATAACCATAGATCTGTTTTGATTTGATTTAGCCTAAGAGTAATTCATATATGTCTTTATTTAAGAGCAAGGCTGAGCTGACTGACGGGCGGACACATTGTAGCGGTTTGCGAGGAGGCTTAAGACCACCTCTTTTCCTGTTTCTAGATTGATCAAAAATTAGGTGGCAATAGCATTTCAAACATGTCAGCCACCATTGTTCTTCCAAAAGCCTGTTCAAAAAAAAAACAATGGGTGACATCACAGATACTATGTCCATCTTTTATACAGTATATGGTTGAAAAAGTACTTTTTCGTTTAAATACTGTAACACAGTGTAAGCATAAAACGTCTTTTCCATGGAAGAACAACTACTCATATATAAAGGCATGTAAGACATCTGCATAATCCACATCACCTTGCAAGTGTCTTGAAAATACATGCAATGGGTTTTTGCAATTAATTCCCTATTTTTTTCTTCTTCTGTTAAATCTCCCAACCAAAAAAAAGACGAAGATGCAGCTGTTGGTGGGGTCGAAGATTAAGATGGAGATGAGGAGGAACATGGGAGGGGCTGTGTTTCATGTAAATGTTAATTGTTTGTGTGAAGGTCAGCCAAGTTAATAAAATTGACCACCGCGACTTTTCCCTCTTTTTCTCAGAGGAGAAGAAGAGGAAGAGGTGCCCTTTTCCACTTTCTTCACAAAGCTTCCTTCCTCATTAGCTCTCCAAATTTATTCAGCAAAAGCAGACTGGCGCAGAGTCACGTGGACAGATGGGAAACTAGATGGTGAACACAAAGAGGAGACGCTGCTGCTGGGCCTTCTGACCAACGTAGAGACCTACAACAGGGATCTTGTCCAGAATCTACTGCCCACTAATGATGACATATTTGTCCTTCCCTCAGGGGCTTCAGCAGTCTAAAAAAGTAAGTCATAATGCATGCCTGGCTTTCCATGTTTTGGAGGGAGCCACAAGATCAAATCGTGCTTGCTTTTGCTGAAGCTCCAATTAGAGTCTGCGGCAAGCAATGGTGCCAGGATAATGAAGCCTTTTGATCATATCAGCAGAAGCAGAGAGGATTGTTGACGATATAAAAAAATAAAAGGAAAAAACATTTGTGTAATTGGATTAGTAAGAAATGGTTTATATTGGAGTTATATGATGACTGCGCACATGGTTTTCCTTGTTTCTCCACTTAAGTTTCAAAGCAGTAAATATAGACTGTATACAATACAAAGCTAATGACGCTAAAAATCCACTCATGGCCTTTCACAAAGACGTGATGTTGTTTTATCTACTTAGGGATTCTTTTATGAAGATAGCATATATCCTTAAACCTGAAGGCATCTGTACTACTCTTAAAGAATAAATACAGCACAGCTGCTAATTGAAATAATCAAGTAGCTTCTTGTAAACCTTTACAGACTTTATACAGGTTTCATTCTCATGCAAGAAATAAGTCTTAGGAAATGTATAAGGATCTCAATAAAATGTAACATTCACTCAAAAAGACTGGTACCATTCAGTGCAAAGGAGAGACGCACCAATTGGGAAAATCAGTAGCGATACCAATGTTTGAAATAACCATTTAGCAGATTGCTAATTTGGAAACCGATGTTTGTTTCATGACTTCTTCTTTTGGTGTAGGACTTCCACAATGCCAACATTTTCTATCATGTTTGACGATGAAAAGAATTCAGAGTTAGTTCAACAGGTGACTTCCTATGCCCAATACAAACACTCCTTTCTGAATCAGTAGTAAGGTGTACTAGATGCCAGCCTTAAATTGATCCGGCACAACAGATGAACACATTCTACTGACATTGGTTCGTGCCACAGTGTTTGCCGATGTGCCGATGTCTGTCAACAGGGCCAATATTTCAGCCGATATCGATGTTGAACCGATGCATCCCCTAGTGTAAAGCCTATTGAAATGTCTTTATGAAATTCCAAGGCATGAACAAATGGTCTGCCTATCTATAAGAGACAGATGAATACAATGTGAATGGAATGATTATATTTAAATTAAAGGGTTATGAATTGGATTAGTTACTTCTCCTTGACATTGTATCATTGGTTCTTAATGGATCGGCTTAAAAGCAGCACAAACCAACTCCTAACTTAGAGAATTAAATCTCATTATTAAGTCTGTTCTAAACTGTCTTTCTCTCTCTAAAATATAAACACAATTAGGGTTATGTCACATTCCTTTAACAGTTAGTTGCAGTTTATTCCCATAGAAAGAAATAGAGGCGAGTGTCCTTGCCAGTGTCTTTGTTGGTTAATGTTTTTCAGCCCATTTCTAGTATTGTTTGTTCCCATTCCTATTATCCTATTAAGAGCTGCTAATGCTTGATGGACAAGAGCATGCAGAACTCCATAAATACACAACTGAGACAGTGCTTTAGATTTGCCATTTCCAAAGTACACGCCTTTTAAAAAAATATTAGGAGTGGATTAGATGTTTTGAAAATGGTTCCTTCAAAATGCTTCAGTTGAGAACATTTGTACTCACAACATCGATGACTGGAGAACAGAGAATCAAAACCACCTTGAGCGTGTCATCTCATTCGTCTGTCATCTTGTTAATTATTAGAAACCCCACAGAGCACAATTGACACAAAGGCAGCACCATATGTGAGGCAATGTGGGAGACTGGGTGATGATGCTGGGCCAGACTCCTCACCACAGGCCACCAGACAAACACAGCAGTCTAGGGAAGAGTTCTGGAAGTATGCTTACAACAGCACACATTCATTCACAGCCTTGGAGGTAGTCGAGGGTGTTACGTATTAGCACACTTGCCGATAAACAATGACAAAATCAAAAAAACAGAACAAAGCATGTTCTGGTAGTTACGTCAGCTCACCTACAGTCTCTAAAAAAAAAAAAAACGCTTTGGAAGTGAAGATTGTGAAAATCAGTGGTGAACACATTCTGTACATTTGTAGGTAAAACACATACATGTAATGGTAAATTCAACACACTTGTTGATCAATATAACGTAACGTACATTATATTTATTTGTCCCCAAATATATTTTGACTGAGAACATAATCAGAAGCATTATGGTTTCAGCAGTGTAACTGTAACTATTTGTTCTGTTATTTTAGAAATGAGACCAGGGTCTGTGCATTTCAGTGGCCCCAACATGTCATTTTAAATCTACATATATTATTCTCCGCTGTAACCGTTCAAAAGCTTTGCAGAGTTCCAGTAGTGTATATTTTTATGCAAATCTTCTTTTGGCAGCCAAGAACTGCTTTTTTTTGTTGTAAATCCTAGATGCCATCATTAAATATGTGTTTCAACTGTCATTCAACTGTGAGCTAAGTCTGACCAATCAGAATCAATTAATGGTTGTCAGGGACAGTGAGAGTCCAATAACAGATGGAAGAGCGCAGTTTGAGTGAATACTAAATCCATCCCTGCCAGTCAAAAACTGTGCAACGCTTCAATTTAAAGTATCAGCATGGAAAAGAGAATAGCTTATGGACCCTTTTTCCTATTCTGAAACAGAGAGGATATTATCAATAATCATAGATTAGAATGGAAAGGGCAACATAGGGACCCTGAGAGAGCTTCACAACACTGTTTTCTGGAGGTTTCACCTCATGTTAACTTGAAACTGCCCTATAACACACACACAAGATGTAAAAAAAATAATAATTGAAGATGGTAAATATTTGCCTAGGTTTAAACCTTAAGGCTTGAAAGTGGATGCGAAGGAAAAATGGAGTGTAAACGTAATAGGAGATACAGGTTACGCTTCACTAAACATTTGTAGAAGATGACAGTATCTGTAGGGCTTTCACTTCCATACTTTGATCTCCGCTGCTGTCAGCTAGCTTCCAGCGATTCAAGTTCACAGTTTTACAGCACCCGCTAACCCATGCCAAGTTAATACAGTTTAAAGTGAGGGTATTAGGCACGTATTAGGCATATAAATAACCGTACAGTTTACAGAACTGTGTGCTGTTAAATCAGCAGGGGCTGGTGTAGTGCAATGTGTTCAAAAGCTTTGATATCTGTAATATAATGAACTGAAAGTGAGCACTGTTTCACAAATTGAGTATAATTTATGATCACTAACCCAAACCCTAACAAAGGAATTTAAGCCACGCTGAATCACAACCTTTATGGAGGGATGAGCATTCTTTGCTGTGTGGAGAGGGCTTATAACATCTGCCACACCCACTTTATGACCTCTACCTTGCGAAGCATATTCCCAACAGTAATGTTAAAATGATAAAGAAAACCAAGAAACCCTAGTTGGCGACACGATAATCGATACAGCTGTTCTCAGAGCAATAAAGTCTTTATTAAGCCGGGTTAAATAAAGGAGAAGAGGGGGAGAGTCACCCAACGTCTGAAAGATTATCTGAGTAAATTGTGTTCCTCTCTACAAGGCCTATGGGAGCTCTACAACACAGACGGAGCAAGAGCCGTGTCTGCCATGTGCTTGACAGATGTGATTTTCTACTTTTTAATTGATTTTCTCCTCAATTTTGAGAGACAGAGATCCATGTGGTGTTTGTTGCCCGTTCTTTGTGATGAAGAGCAACGTGGGACTGCCATCTCCCTGCCGCGACACCTCAGCAGGCTCCCTACCTGGCTCGTGGCGAATCAGTGAAGACTTCAGCTTGAATCAATAACAAACTAAGAGACAGACTGCTCAACATTCTGCAAGCTTTACTTCTCAAAACCAGAGCTTGACAGCTCCAAAAGACATTATGTGGATTTTAAGGTTTTTTTTTTTCTTCTTTTTTTCTAAGTAAGCTTAAGATTCAAAAGAGAAAAAAAAAACTGTGCACAATAGTTTGTGGGTGTAGACAGCATCCATCTCAAACAAAAGGTTAGTACCACAGAACTGGAAACTGAATGTGTTGAACAAATGTGTTATCAAGTTGTGTTTTTGTTTGTGACAATGGGCAGAATTGTGACAGAAAATGCTTAGAAAATCACAGTGCAGTACATTTCAGATTCAATATGTCTCGTCTGAATATTTAAATTTGAGCAAAAAAAGTTTTAAAACCAAAACTGTTTTATCTGAAATAATATGTAAAGCGTCTACAACAACAATACAGGTTTTTATCTCAGGTTAAGCAGATGTTTTCTTTAACACTTAACCTCAACAATTAGAGGGAAACCAACACGAGAAAACGGAAAAACAACAAACGGAAAATCTTGTCTTACAGGTAAACACGTTAAACAATGAACATCAGTCATACTCGCTCTTGTATTCTTACCCAATCTACACCCTGCCAAACCACACAAACACCTCAAATCTCGCTATGAGAAAAGCTGCAGTGACAGGCTGACAGGCAACAAACTGAGTGTGACAGGTTCTAAAATCGCATTAAACTAAATGAGAAATGCGGTGTGAGAGAAAGACACAAACAGAGAGAGTGAGGTGGTGGTGGGGGGGGAAGAAAGGTTGAGAGAGATATAGAGGAGGGGGAGGGATTAATTTGAGGGTTGGGGCTGGAAAACCTGACAGACTTACTGTGACATTAAACGTGTCTGTTAGCAGGAAATGTGTTGAGGAATTCTTACGTGTGCACACCTGAGCACTTACATTCAGCTTGATAGGTGTGAAGCAGGATTAAGAGGGATATTAACAAGGCAAAAAGAGGGCTCAAATAGAGAGAGACAAGAGATAAGCAGAGATAGACTGTTTCAAAAGACGGAGAAAAGCATGGGATAAAATAACAAAAGAAAAAGTAACAAAAACAAACAAAAAACTTAAAATACAAAAAATGTTTGTGAAAGCTTATTCCAACATCTACTGAATCTATAATGATGAATCTAACCTTAATGTAGTGATAGTAAAGAGAACATATATGATTATTTGTTATTAGAGTTGACCTAACATGTAGATCCCATTGTGTGCTAAACGGCTTCTCCTGCAAATCACGCCATAGTCTCCCGATATGAAACCAAGAATTTCAAAGACATGGCATTAAGCCTCAATGTAGGGCCTTTAAACCTCTTTACATAGACTCTTCTCCCCACAATGGAGAGCAGAGCCCTTCCCTGGAAGCCCTGCAGCGTTCTGCACCCCCCGGACGACTTTCACGGAGCTGGCCAATCAGAAGAAAGTTGGCCTGTGGGGAGGGGCTTAAAGAGACAGCAGCTGAAACGAAACGTATCAGGCAGATGCTACAATAATGGTCTTTACTGACGCAAGAATAAATAAATAAGGAGTTTTTTTGAGCTGCAAATCATGCAAAGCCACTCTTAAGGTTTCACAGACTGACAACATGAAAGGTGAAAATGAGTATAATATGGGATCTTTACGAGAGAATTAATATGCATTAAGACATACATATACTTACTAAACTATGAGTAAAAAAACAGTCTTGATGAGATGTAAAAAAAAGAGGGGGGATAGACTTTTCTCCACTGCGCTGAAATTCCCATTTGTTAATTTACTGATTTTAAAATGTCTCATACCGTCACACTAATACATTGCTGTATACGATGAGACTGTCAATCAAATACGAAGCGGGCTAGCATGCAAAACAGTAATAGAAATTAATTTGTTTGTGGAGGCTGCTGTGAGAGCGTCTCTGTGAGTGATGTGCCATCTGTCACGGAAAACAAAGACGCTGAATTGGAGAGCGAAAACAGAGAACACAGTTTAACTTAGTTAAGAAAATACTGCACCCAGTGTGCCTGAGGAGAGAAGCTGCATGGACTCCACCTAATCAAAATTTAACTGTTATGCTGTATTGTGCATGAACTTGCCTATGTGTGTCTGGATGTGTGTGCTTTTAATCAATATTCAACCTGAGGACACAGTACCTGGACTGGAACCTGTGGCTACAGATCAGCAGCGTAGTGATGATCAGTGAAAAGTACATGTAGTACCTTGGGTCCTGGCCATCAATTTGTAAAGCGCATTTGATATTGCACCAAGCCAAGCCTTGCCTGTCTTCCCCTCCTGCCTTTTACTTTGTTTATTCAATACTTGTCCTCCTTCTCTGTCTTATTTTTCCAGCCCCACCAAATCAGCATAATGCATTTCACATTTCATTGTTAAATTAGCATTTGATGGGGAAGAGAGTTATGTGCTGTGTGCCAAAATACACCACAATTAAGCCCAAGGGAGACCTCGCTTCTCCTGCTTAAGCTCTAATCCAACAGGCCCAGTGCACAGCCATACTTATCGCCTTGCCCCACATGTGCACTTTTTACACCATGCAAATGGTGCCCAGCAATGTGCCAGGCTGCTACAATCACCTGTTGTTACAGCAGAGAACAAAGGCTGGCACGGGCACCGCCAGACCCTGCAGCCAATGGGCCACCACGTGTAATGATGAGCCCATGCATATGGATGAGCATCGCAGAGATCTGGGTGATTGACAAGAGAGATAAACAATAATAACAAGCAAGGCTCGTACCAAGGACTCCTGTGAGACCTGGCGGAAAGGTTGTTGCCATGGCGAGGTGAAGGGAAGTGGTGGAAAGCCGAAAGCTGACACTGATGCTGTTTACCATGAGACAACCTAGTCAGTGTTTGTCAGGATTTTATGTGGCTCACTACTGTGAATAACTTTCTTATTTCGTATGCTCTCCGAAAGCGTCAGATCACTTATAACTTCTATTAAGTAAGAAACGAATGCCAACATGAAAGACACCACTGACAAATTTAAATATAGCGTATAATGTTGATGAGACTGTAATGTGTTTTTTTCTACCGCATGTTCGTGTTCACATGACTAAATCCAGTCATGTCTTCCTATTGATGGACGGTCATTACCTCTGACATGACAGCTACTGTGTACGGTTCCATTACATAGTATACCTCATATCAGAATCAGAATCAGAATCAGAATTGTGTTAATTGCCAAGTACATTTACACATACAAGGAATTTGTCTTGGTGTATTGGTGCAAAAAAACAAAAAACAAAAAACAGTTAACAGGGAAAAAACAGCCAAAAAAAAGCAAGAACTTAAATAATATAAAAAATAAGAAATTTACCAATATAAACAATAGAATTTAAAAAATGTCAAAAAATAAAGAATAATAATAATAAAAAATAACAAAATCTACAAGCTGCAATGGAGTGCATGTGAGAAAAAGAATGTAAAGTCCAGTGGGCGTTAATGTAACGCATAGAAACAGTTTCAGCCTTCACGTTACTGTGATGTTTTCTGACTGTGGGGCTGATGAGAGTCAGTTTTTATATGAATGAAACACACTAACATGATCATATGGGGATCCATTTTTATATTTGTAAATCCAAATATGATATAAATCACTTTCCTGGTGAGGAAGGTGGACAAAAACGACAACATATTTTTTTATTGTACTAACCCTTTTTTGGGGAGGAAAAACTCTTGTTTAATAGAAGTCTGAGTTCTGATATTATAGCCATGGGAAACAATAAATCAGGATAGCTGTTGCTAACAGAAGGCGTGATACACAGTGGTTACAAGCTCTCACACTGTGAAAATATATTGTGTCGATATATGTGCACAGAGAGCAAAATAGGGATCAAAGAGAGGTTATGAAATACCGTGCAGGTAGGTAGGCGAGGCTCTTTCTCTTTCAATGTAAATCACAACTCCACTTACAATGAAATAAAAAAGCTCAAAAAGTGAAAGAAGATGAAATGTTTTCCAAACTGGTGTTGGTGTGACACATTAGTAGATTTCTTCACATATGATATAGTATGACTGCAGAAATGTGACACATGCTGTGACACTAATTCTCTCTCTGCTATAGTTTCTTTTGCATCATTTCATCATTTTGACATTCCAGATATATTCACTGCTGACTCCCAATGTGCAAAATTGTGTTTTTCAAATAATATTGTAATGCTCATCCTGAATCATAAAATGAATATACATGTTCCCCACTGTTTGCTTAAAAGGCCTGGTATGTCATCCAATGATGTGCAGACATTTACTCTATTATAAAAACATGCTGAGTTCAACTACAAGAGACACCGGACACTTCCCTGCCACTTCTTTGATATTCCTACCAGACCATTTGACACAACACAGGGAAATACTGATTACAAATGAATAGTGGCGGTGCAGTGTTAGTCATTAGCCTTTCCTTTTGAAAAAGAGATGGGGTAATATAAAATACATTGGCAGACATTAAACATTAAGAAGCCACTCTGATATTCCGCAAAACAAGCCCCAAGGGCCATATCATTCGCTGACGAGAGAAAGCTTACCACACACACCAAAAACTGGGCGTGTTTAAACATTTAGTGATGACTCCCTTATTTCAGGGAGAAAGATCACATGGTGTGTTCTGGGTAAGGGTGGGGAATAAAGAGCTGATCTGCAGCAGCCTACAAAACAGTTCTTACTTTAGTTTGAAGTAAACTCTCAGTCTTCGTGAGAATCTTTGTCTGTCCGGGAAATCACTTCTCTGTATACAATGATCGTTCTTTACCGACACAGAAATGAGTCAGGCAACCTGCAGTCCTGAATTTGTGTCAAAGTATCATAGTAGACTTCAAATGAAATTCATCTATCTGAGACTAAGTTATGACCTAGTTGTGTGGATACTTAAACAGGGCTTTGAGGGGTTGAGTCCTAGTCAAAACCAGGACCAGACCAGTACAAGTCCCACACTGCTTACCCCACATAATGTAGTGTGGAACATATGAAACATATAGGTACATTTTTGACAATTTGTACATGTACAAAACTGTTAGCAAAATGAGTATCAAGGTATCAATCAGATATAAATCCAATGCCATCATTTGTTAGCCCCAGCAAAAATCATCTGGTTCCACTTAAATTAACATATGAAGATAACAGACGACATGAGTGCAGTGCTAGAGGAGATAATGATGTTAGTTAAACTCAGTAAAATGTCAATAATCAGCGTTTGTCAAACAGTGATACCTATTTCTTTAAATCCTGCTGCTATCTGAGGGATACTCTGTACTGGTCGAATACTCAAGATGATCAGAATCAGTAGCACAACAGGTTTTTAGTTTAGATTCCCCCTCATCTCAATTGATGGACATCCCTGTATTTGTGGTCTTGATTAGTTTTAAAATAAAACCAAATAAACGATTTTGTCATGAAACTTCATCAAGACTGGGTACAATGTGGTGGATTCCAAGAGAAGACAGCAAACCATTAAACCAGATTTACACAACATGTACAACTATGGCCTGCTTTTGTATGAAGGAGGGCGTACAAATTATTATTAGAACTAAAAAGAAAACAGCTTAGATTTGCCTGGGAGGCATTAGAACAGGGTATTTTGGTGTTGTTGGAAATTTTACAATTCTTCAATCTTGATAACAAAGAAAAATTCCCCAAGATGTGCCAATTAAACGACTTGGGAACCAATTCTATTCCAGCCAAAATATTGTACAAAAAAGGACAAACAAAAAAAAAAAAAAAAAGAAGAAAAGAAGTGGCAAGACATAAGACGAAGCTTGGAGAGCTTGGAGAATACACTTGCTAAGCATTAATCTAAATTCCTGGAAACCAATACCACTTAATCCCTCCTACTGCAAGTAAGACCGTCTAACAACGCCTTTGGATTCATTCCTCTAAGAGATTGTAGAGCATGTGTAATAAAACAATGACAACATTGTCAGGCACTTGAACTTATTTAACAATTTTCCAGGGACCAGTGCCACAACAGAAATATAGGCTTTCATGCCGTTCTTAAGAGTAATGATGGGCCGGCTCAATATGGATTTTGCACCACGTTTAATAGTAAATCAAATGGGAGTCATTCTGTCTTAACTGTCCCTCACAATGTTGAACAAACAGTAATTATCTATTTCCAGTCTGAGAGAAAAAGGTTTAAACGACTATATGTACAAAAGAAATCACAGAAATCATTAATTCTGACTGAACACATTAAGTAAACAAAAAGTCTTCTTGCTCTCTCATTGGGAAGTGTTCAAGAATGAATGACATGCTAATATTTAAATAATCAATCAAAGTATATCGTGTCATTTGGATTGATTTCTTGTTTTACTGAGCTGTTCTGTGATTCTTCCACTCAACTTTGATCTGATGTCTTTATTATAACGTTCATCTGGACGAATGGTGCGTCTCTTACTTTAATGTGTAAATACTAAGAGAAAAAAACCCAGAAATCTACAATGCTGCAAGACACCAACTGTGTGGGCTAAGTTTTAGGATCTTGGAATGACATGTTACAATAACACAAGTATAACGATAATGAATCTACAGTCACTATTCAATCGTCCTCTCAGCGTATAACATCATGTCAACGTCACAAAATGAACTGTTGTGGGCCACCCCCTGCATGTCTACCAGCTCATTACACAAGAAACTATTCAAGTTTACAAGAGCTTATTAATAATCTAGCCATTGTTTGGCCTCCTTCTGTTCCATTGGCAGGAACTCTAAGGGCATGGGACCAACTACCATCATTATGCCATTTAAGCCTTCTCCCTTGGGCACCAAGGCTATGAGGGACGTTTTGGAGAAATTGAAATACCAAAGGAGCGCTAACTTGAGTAAGAGACAGCAGGGACATGATGGAAAGCCATGTTTATTCTTTAAACAATGTGAATGAGGTAGAATGTACACTTAGAAAGGGCGCCAATGATAAGAACTAGGGGCGCTGGATGTCCTGTAAAGCCTAAACAAATGTACGCACAATGCAACTAGGGCCCTGAAGCCCAAGGCACGTGCCTGACTCTTTCCCACACAAACAATGTCAACACAACGATCCCTTGCTGCTTCTGTTGCCAGCCAACAATAGGAATGAATAGCTTTGTCAGGCTGTCAGCCCCCTTAAAGCAGACCTTTGCCAAGCTTTCGGAGTCGCAATCTGTTTTCACGGAGCCAACGTTCATTATTGTCTCTCATTGTCCTCTTCATCTCATTATTAAACAGTGCAGGGTGGTGGGGTGGCTCTGATGTCTTCTTGAATTTGATGAAGCTGACCTGATATACAAGTGACCTCTGTCCACCAGCACTATGAATATTGTGGGCAAATGAGATAAAGAGATTGAGAAAGTGAGAGACAGATTGCATGCAAACATGTCGGTGTGTGTGTGTGCTTGTGTGTGTATTTGCACACATGCTTGGACCTTGCACACATTTATTGCTTGGATGATAAATGACAAAATTGTGCAGGAACCAGAAGACAGAGGGGATAACTGACATTGTCTATCCATTTGCATGTACTGTAGGTATGTTTGCTCGCTGAGTGCACAGAGATGAAAATAGGGGTGGAATTGCAAGGATTCATATGTAGTCTGGATGAATGGCGAGAGCGGGGACTGTCTGCTAGCATTCAGGGATGTGTACATCATCTCCGAGGCGTTGATGGGCCCTAATGCAGAATAAGGAGAGCCAATCAACTCCTATCTATCCGCTCTGTCGCGGTGACACATTGTAGGGTAGCTTCAAGGCCAGCACACTGTCACATTCTGCTGACAAATCATTACATTAGACATGTCGACACAGAAGGGAGATAATAAGATTGAGTTACAGAGTTTTAGATGCAATATGAACACCTCTTGCTTCCTTGATTCCTTCCATTTTCACTATTCCTTCCATCTGTCAATTCCTCCTTGCTTGCATGCATGTTACTTTTTGGGCGCAAAATAACACCAAAGAATAATTTAAAGTGAGTTTTGTAGTGTTCTATCTCTTCTTGTATCTACTTCATTGGTTTACAGGAACCCAGGAAACCTTAATCACTCTTTCAAGTTTCAGATGTTCATAAATGCTGAGCACGATTATGCTCTGCTGTTGGAAGAATGGATATCAAATCAACATGGTCACCTCTTTTGTTCTTTAACAAACTGTAAAACTGTTACAATACAGATTTATTATTTTGACATTAAAGGTATTTAATCACATACGTCATGGCATTTTAGCACTAGCATTAAATAAGCTATGTTCCATGAATTAGTTATGCTTAAATGATTTTACATAAGCTTGTGTGAGAAATTTTCAGTTTCTGTTGATATTGGCGCCCCCTATGGACAAAACACTGCATCATATTTTTGCTGATCTTGTCGTGTTCATGTGATCCGAGCTCCCGAAGGCTTAGGTAAGAAAAAAAAATGTGTGCACACAGATTTAGAAACGGCTATTTATTTTATGATGAGTCAACGAGGGCTAAGTACACGTGGACGTAATGTTTTTTGAAGATAAAAACACCAACTCCTGCTTTATTTAAAAAGACAAACATATCACTCACTGAGAATATTTTGAAAATAGAGGAACTGCCAACAGAAGCTGCTTCTGCAGCATGCTGTTAATCACTCGGTCTGACACCTACCCTGCATCAGTTGTTAAAGGCATTCAAACTTCTATCAAGACATGATCAATCTTGTCCCTGATGGTCTTATTTATTATAAGGTAATATAGAGGCATCAGTATTCATTTCATTTTATTTAAAAAACAGCCAAAAACCTCTCACATGAGCTTTAAGAGCAAATGCAACAGGTGGCAGGAAGCTATGAAGAGTGAAAAGTAGCTGAAAACTACAATCACATGTTAACAGTCAAACCGCTGATCACAGGATATACACGTTCGTCTTGCAAATATCCTTAATTCAAAGAAGTTTCTTTTGTTCTTCATTAAATGTCTCAACTCTATTACAGATTTATTTTTGGTGCACACAATCACCCACTCACACACTCACATTAGCAAGATGGTAAATACATTTCCTTTTAGCAGTTGCCAAACCATGCAGACACATCTTCCCACTTTGCGTGTGTGTGTGTGTGTGTGTGTGTGTGTGTGTGTGTGTGTGTGTGTGTGTGTGTGTGTGTCTGTCTGTGTGTGTGTGTGTGCAGTTGTCCATGCAGATAAATGGTGATTGGCGTGTGGCTGAAAGTGGGTGGTGTAGAGTGATTAATCAGCGTAATGAGTGTAGATGAGCACTGTGCAGATGGAGCCCACACTCAGGACTGTGTCACCCAGCAGGAGGTCTCTTTGCTTCCCTTTGCTGCCTCTGTAAAGCACAAGTTGTATTTCTCAGGCATGTCACTTGCTCTGGTGTTTGGCCCGCACTCATTTCTGCATGATTTTGTTCAATAATCACACTCTTATTTCAACATGAAAGTTGGCTAAGAACACAATCAGTGATATTTTCAAACAAGTTAAGATCAATCTGGTGTAAGTTCCTGTAGATTTTTTTTTTTTTTTTTTTTTTTTCATTCTCCCACAAAATTGTCTGAAGTCAGAGAACTTTTCTGTTGGTATAAAAACCTCGGCGCAAATTGGGCTGTCCATCAAACACAAACACCAGAAAAGAGTTTTCAGTTTCCTTTCATGAGAAGTAAAAGTCTAACAGCTGTGGGGCACAAGAAGTCTGATACAAGATCAGTTCCTTAGAAAAACAACATTTCAGGGGAAGAGATAATAAGAAATGCAGAAAAAAAGCTTCGACTGATATTGTTGAGAAAAAATGCCAAACATGCTTTAACCAAGAGGAGCTGCCATAACACAACAGCACCTCATCACAGTGCACGGGCTAGCAATAAGTATAATATGCTACCATGTTTCTGCTTCAGGTTGTACCTTAACACCTAGAATGGATGCTAACATGAAGAATAATAATGTGACATTAAATTAACTACAGTTACAACTCGTGAGTTTGGAAATTCAGCAAGATAAAGAGCACTAGGTCAATTTAATCCAAAGCAAAGTTCTTGTCATTAAAACACTTCAATCGTGCAGCTGAGTATCTATAACTTTCACATCTATTTTGAAGCATTTTTGTCACTTATAGTGAGTGTATATTTGTGAATTAAGTATTTTATTTAAAGGCAGGCAACTTTCTCCGGATACACTTTTTAAGATTTTGGTTAAAATTGTCTTTAGGTCCTGACAGAAATTAATAACTCATGTGCTCTGAAAAAGGAACCAAGAAAATCGGTCATCTGTAGCAGTTGTAAGCATGTAAAACTTTGACCAATGTCTGCCACGAGGTACCAGTTTAAAGAACCAATCATGCCTCCCTGTCTCCCTGCTCGTTCTCTACCCCTTGCTTCTGGAGCAAAAGAGCTTGTGCATGTAAGTGAGGGGCTTGGATTTTTATGGAGCACAGAGGGGAGGGGGTGGGTGTAGACGGAGCACTGAGGGAATGCTACTTTCAGAATCATGCTAGTTTTCGTAAATTACCAACCCTGCCTTTAAATGTAGAAAGACTTCAGGTGAACGGGTAATAACAGATCAATTCTAACCCCAATTAACAGAACACTTACTGTAACACCAACACTTCATGTACTTGTAGTATATGGTATACGGCAGGGCTTTACGGTAACTCGTTTTGCCCACAGCACTGGTGCTACAGAGGTTGATTGTTTTGTAGAAAAGACAAAGTCTATACATAAAACCAGCTACAAAATAATAATTGCTCTGTTGCATTGATTGTATTTCATTCATTAATGTTTCTTTGGTTTGTGTTTTTACACCAGGTTCTGTGTCTTCTTCCTCACGGGCCCGTTAGAATCTCCCTTGTCATCTCCTAGCTCAAAGCCTAACCAAGCACGCTCTGGACTCGCAAGGGAACGCCCCCATTGTGGGTGAATTTGCTGACTGGTGCACGTCACCCACCCTGGATATTAATGTCCCAAAGACAAAAGAAGTGTCAGTGGTCATCTCCTCTGTAGTTACAAAAAACCAGGATGTTAAGGCCGTACATCAATAAAAGTACCTGGGTACCATCGTTGATGACAAACCGACATTCCAGCTTCAAACCGGCGCTGTCTTTAAAAACTCACCAGCGGGTGCTTTCGGAATTATAATGGTGACAACACTTGTATGAAAATGTTTTATCCTGGTTTTATAAATTCAATTATAACTTTCACCATGGTCACTTGGTACGGGTCATTCAGCATAAAGAATGAGAGTGTTATTAAACTTTGTAGAATATTTGCAGGTTCTACCCTCACTGACTTAACAACCTTGTACAAAGTAAAGACTTTGAAAAGGCCCAGTCAATCCTGGCTGATCGCAGTCACCCTTTGTTCAAAGAGTTTAAGTTGCTTCAGTCTGGATTCAGCCTGCCAGCATGAAGGACAAAGAGAATAAAAAGCTCATCTGTTCCTGCTGCCATTGCCTCTTTAAATGACTAAATGTTTGGCCTTTCAACCTGTTTCTATCTATTGTATCTACAGTATTGTCCATTGGACTTTGACTTGTTAGTGTTTGTTTATGTTGTAAGTTGATTGTTGGCCATTCAACGCCTCAGAGATGATGTACACATCCCTGAATGCTAGTAGACATTCCCAGCTCTCACCATTCACAAGCATGTTTATACTGCTGATTGCAAGACAAATTGCCCTCTCACAGGGATATTGAAGACAAACTTGAACCTTGAACAGCGCCGAAAGCAGAGGAATTGTAAGAATTGGTGTTATGTGCAAGGATTGACGTCACACACATACACACACCCCACACCTACCTCTCTCTCTCTCTCACAAAATGTTTTGCTCTTTCTCTAATAACGCCAATGCTATGAGGTAAAATAATTCGTAGCACAGACCAATTGTTGTTGTAGCACGTGCAACATATCTGTGCCACTGTACCGCCCTGATATATGGGAAGTAAACAAACATTTTTCATGAGAGTGTTGTCCTAATTGTCCAGTCTGGGCCTCACACGGTCTTTAGCATCGTTAGCTAACCAGCTGTGACATACTTGCCAGATGTTGGCGCCTTCTGCCCCGATAAGTTAACTCTGTTGGTCCTCAAGCTTTCCCTTGGATTTTGTGACATTAGCGTGTCTCTCAGAAGCTTATGCTGACTCGCACACTTGCTCTCATGAGTCTTGTAAGGAGATACTAAGAAGTCTGAGGGACATATGAATCCTTGACAAGTAGTTGGCGGTATGACGGTTATCACTGACCCCCTTTCGTATTGCTATGACCTGCTCTTTACCATTGCTTTTCATGAAGGGTGATTAAGAGCAAACGTAAGATAAATCTGAGGGTGGACGTGCCGCTTTTACTGTTCTGTTTGCCTCTTTGTTTGGCCTTGATATTTTCACAATTTGTCCTCATAAGTTTACTGGTTTGGTGTACGGAAAAGGATGAAGAACACCTTGAGAAATTTGACAAAAGAGTTTAATCTACTCTAGTGCTCATTGTTGACTATTCACAAGCTTCCACACTAGCTTGTCAAAGTCTTCTCAGTTGTTTGACGGTGGATGGAGTACCGGTACTTATTTTTCCTGCAACACAACCAGACAATTGTAAACCAGTCCAACCATGTGTGTGGTGATGTGTGCAAAAAGGCCTTGGTGGGGATGTATTGGGGACGCAGCTGCCCTGCTGGCAGTTATACACTATTTCTGCTTTGCTGCGAAAAAAAGGCTGAAGGTTGGTAAAGGTCAACACCTTAACTTCCTTTCTCCTTCACAAGGCAGAGGAGGTCTGCCATCTCATAAGGCACACTCTGTAATTTCTGCCAGATTGCCAGCCAATTAAAGGTTATCAGAGCTCAAAATAATAGTCCTGCAGGGAAGCTCTCTAGATAGGCCCCATCTAAATATATATTGCCTCACCACCTTTTACAAGTGTCTGGGATCCAAGCAGCGAGGAGGAGGCAGACTGGCTCCTGCACTGGAGTTTGTTGATAAGCCATGTGGGAAAGGACACATATAATAGTAGAAGAGGATTTTTTATTTAGTTTTTCATCATTTTTCTTTTCTTTCCAAAGAAGGATAGGCCTCTGGGTTAAAGCTTAAAAGCTAAATTTGAATGCTGCCCTCTTCCTGCACATGTTCATACACACACACACACAGTCTGTTACTTCAGGATTTTAACGAAATCAGATCTTTTATATGCCGTTTAAACCTCCTACTTCGGATATAAAACGGGAACAACAAACAGAAGGACTGCTTTAGTGCTTCACACAAGGACAGTGTGGAAAACAAAAAAGTGCAATTGAGGCTCCCAGCTGCCCAGTGATGCATTTTCACCTCAGATACACCCGCCCTCCTTTCAATTAATGCTTACAGAGAGAAGAAAAACAGAAATAGAATGAAAACAAAAAAACAAGTAGCCTTTAGAAAGCTCATCAATTATGTTTTTAAGACAAAGGCAAGAGGAAAAGAGGGGCGGAGTTGGGAAGACTTTGCCAAGGCTTGTCCTTCATAATCCATTACAAGAAGATGAATGAGGGTCCACATGAGAATGAGGAGACAGACTTGTGCCGAAAAACAGACCCTACCTGCTTTAAAATGGGGTCGCCGAGCTATCTGCCAGACAGTGGAATTTAAGAATTGCCTTTTCATGTGAACCTGTGGAGAATGTCTGTCTCTCTTTGACACAAACACACCAGTGCACCTATTTATCAAGGGGTAAAAATAAGTGTGTGTGTCTGTGTGTGTGTGTGTGTGTGTGTGTGTGTGTGTGTGTGTGTGTGTGTGTGTGTGTGCCAGTGAAAAAAAAAAAACTAACACACCACACAAAACATCAGTCTTACCTGGATGAGTGATTCGCTCAGTCTTTCCTCGTCTACCTCCAGCACAATGTCCCGGATCTCTTCATAAGGCAGGCGGAACGAGCCCAAGAAAATTGCTGTTGTGATGGAGAGAGAAGAGAGTCATTTCCTCAACCTTTTTTCTTTTTTTTATTAGACCGCAGGGTTCAAAGAGACATTTCAGCACTCATCGCTCCTCAAACAAAATGACCGCAGACCTAACTTGTCACTCGGAAAGAACTAATACGGTCTGTGCCCTTCAACAGGATAGTGTGTGTCACCCTGACGAAAATTGGGAAGGGGAACGTCAAGATTGAACAGAAACCGGGAAAAATGCCAAAGCAACACTACTTGCACTTCAGCTAAAAAGTGATTAAAAGGTTGAAAAAAAGGATATTTAAGATGTTTTTTTAGTTGTACTGTCGGTGCCAGTAATTGTGCCATATTGGAGGGCTACAATGTTTTGTTTAGGTGGATACAAAGAGGTACACTGAATCTGCCTCAGGGGACAGCCTAGTGGGTGTTTCACTCTCCAGGTGGGGTGCCCACAGTGGAAATTGGAGCTGATGGTGTATCCAGGTGGAAGTCACAGGTGGATGTTTGGTAATGAGTTGGAGGAGAGTGAATCAACAGCTGCTATAATGCTGCAGCAGTGGGACCTGATGTCTGTGTTTGATTCACAACAAACAGGGAGATGGTGCATCTTGATTTTCTCTCTTCTTCACAGTCTTACTATTTATGAAAGAGACTCTTGACTGCGATTACTCACTTCATAGCCACAATATAAAATGTGTTTTTTTACGCACTTTACATCAAACTTTTCTGGTTTCACTGTGACACATATCTGGTGTCTCTTGACTCTGAATTGAATAGAAAGTTTTGCTTTCTGTTTTAACTTTTTTGAATGTTCTGTGAGTAACCTATAATGTACATTTTTTTAATCTGAATTAGCATTACCATTTCAATCAGGGTTTATTTGTATCAAAGACTGCATGTTTGTTGTTTAAACGCCATACATTTTGCTAGCTTGTCATCAATGTGTCCTACATATCCTCCTCATGTGAAAGCAACAGCTGGGTACAAGGTTCTCTCGGGGGTGGGCTGTCATAAGTAATCCAGGGAGTAAAGTACAAACTGAGGTGGATACAAAATAGTTAGAGAGGGACGGTTTTGAAGCTGCTAAGAGTACTGCTAGGAGCTACTGTATCCCCCTGTAAGTCCTGTGTAAGTGATGGATGTGGTCAACCCTGCACCTGTTTGCATACTTACCTGAATGAGCCACAATGAGTGAAGTGTTGCAGGTGTGATAATGAAGCACCATGCATTTTTTCTTCACCACATGCCGAATTAATTACTGAGATTTTGCTCAGGTACAGTGAGCTATATTTGTGGCTGAGGCTGGTTAGGTTGAGAGGACATTAACATGTGACTGCCATGTGTCAACTTTATGCACAATAATGATTTACTTTGAGTAGTTATGTCGGGAATCATTTTGATATGGAAATGATTTCTAATATCAGAGGGCTGCCTTGGCATGTCACTGTGCTAATGATTCGTAACAATGTGAACTTAAATTTAAAAATCTTTCCAACAAATTCCACTGATATATGCACAGCCCAACTTTTCAAATTCACTGTTGACCTCCTAAAACTTCCCGAAACAAAGTGTTTCCTGTATATCTAGTTTTCTTTTGAAAGATTTCATTAAAAAAGGAATATACAAATCTTATTCCATATAAATGCAAGTTAATATATTTGAAGACCTTTTCTGCATGACTTAAATAAGCCAACTTTCCTGCTCGGGTTGCTCTCTGTCTGTTTTTAACTTTTGGTAAAGCTTCCTCTCTCTCAGGACTTCACACTTCTGCCTGAACTTTTTGGAAGCATCCTTTTGTGAACTCCCAGATTTAAAGGAATTTGAAGCCTACAGTCAAGTGATTCTCTTCTCTTAAAGTTTGCAGAAAAAACCCCACTGCTGACACCTTATGTACAATATTGACCTAAAAGAATAAGCAAACAGCTTTCTTTTTCCCAGTGTAGCACCAGAACCTCAAGCAAATTAATGATTTACAGATTTCTTATGATGCAAGTCTTCTTTTTTTCATTTGCATTCAATAAAAATTTTTAAAAAAAAACACTCTAATTTGTTTGTACATTTGAAAAATAGGTTGCTGTGAAGAACTGGGCTCTTGTTGCAGATCCAGTTATGTGCTCCTTAGCAGTGTGAATCAAGTAATTGGAAATGATTAATGTCTTGTCCCTTTCAGCTTTTAAGAGCTGCATGTTAGAAGTTTGACCTCCTTAAAGTGTCTTTTCATCTTACTGAGTCTACTTGCCCTTCTTCTTTTCATTCAGGAGTTACTGCTTTGTCCACTGATATAAAGAAAACGGCTGATGATTTTCCGTTTAATGTTCCTTTCCGACCTCTGCTTTGATAACCGAGTGACTGGGGTAATATAGTCATCCACAAAGTAGGATCATATAGTCTCAATGTATTTCTTTTATTCACTTCAAAAGTGGTCTACACTTGTATCTTATCTAACTGTAATTCTCTGTATTCAGAGCTTAGTCACTAGTCAAAGGCTCATCTGCAGCTTATTGTAAAGAGTACCAGTAGGTTTGACGGCAGACAGATTGGGAGACATATTTTATCAGACAGTATGCACAATCGTGGTACCTGAATACATAAAGCAACGGTAACATCACAATCACTCGTTTTGCCCCAGTTGTTACACGCATCAGAATTGAAAAGGGAGCCTGGAGGGTTCTTCAGCAGGCTGTGAATGTGATCTGTGATACAGTGGGATGTTGTCAGGGCGACTCGTGGGAGCTTTGTTGCGGTGTAAGACCACATGCCTCCCACCCATTGCCATTCTGGAGGTGAGATTTTCTACACTTATTTCCGCTTCCTGCCAAATTCCGAGCCCATCTGCTGGTGCTGTAATCAAAGATGGCAGTGACACCTTTCAACATTGTCACAGTCCGTACGCAAGTGCAATGACATGGGCGCGCTGGCACATTCTCAAATATGCAAGCATGTGTGCACATACACACACACACACATACAAAAACAAGTCGACACATGAGGACGCTTCAATGTGTTGTCCTTATGTTCATGCCAGATGCCCCTTCTGACATCAGACCCCAATATTTTGCCTGATGAACTCATTCATCTGGCCTCTGTTCATGGAAGATGCAAGAAAAGGAAGCCATGCTGCATCAGTGCAAGATATCTCCAGCATACAGGAAGGAAATTGGTCGGAAGGCACATAGAACTGTTAATGGTTCGTTGACGTGCACTCACACCTTTGCTTATTTGACATTCTAGTTTGATTCCACTCCTCTTCAAGAGTGCAGAGAACTCGTCCACCTATAAATGTACTCATACTATTGTGCAGTTTGAAACGGCGAACCAATTTGCTCCTCCTTTGATAAGGAAAGGTAAGAAAACATGGTAGAGGTGATATGTTATCTTAGCATCTGGCATGTTTATTCCATGAGGTGTTATCACCTACATTGTGTATCAGAGGTAAGGAATATCAAGGCTGCAGATGGATTACAAAAGAGTTTCTCTTTCCCCTCCAATAAACACAGCATTGCCAACACCGCAGTCCCTCAATTTGTTTGTGCAATGAATTCATGCACACGTTTTATGGATTTGGGATCAAGGAGGTTCATATGGAGGAGACAAGGTGGAGGGGTCAGGCTGTTAGTGAAATTCTAAGGCAGAAGGTTTTAGAGACAATTTGCATCTAACCTGAAATGACACCCAGACAAAATATCTTTCCATCCACCTTGCCAAAATGAAGGAAAGCTTTAGAGGGAGAGGTGGTGCCTGTTGTAACAAACATTCAGTCAACTTAGACTCCTGGGGATTCAGAATGCCTACTCATAGCTTTAGAGCTCAGTTCTGATGGGACTTTTGTTTTACACATTATTACAGACAGAGAGCTTGGACAGAATCTATATGCACTTGTGATGACCGCTTACCAACTGCCAAGAAAACATTTCCCCAAAGGGCTCAGTAAAACATCATCACTGTTGAGAGCTTTTTTTTTTTTTTACTGTTTGCTTTCCCCATCAGCTGAACAATGCCTTTTGAGGGAAAACTCCTCGGGTATCATAGAGAATAACCCTGAGATTCCTGCCCTGAATGTCATAGTTATAAAAGAACATACTTCATGAACAAACAGTGCTAAACATGTGTTATGTGTTAAAAATACAAACGTTTATACTCACAAAGATTCTGCGCTGTTTTGGAGTCCAATATGCGAAGCTCTTTGGCCTTTTTCTTGAATTGTTGCATTCTGTCGTCGGTCTCGTCTTTGACGTCTTTTTTCACTGCAGGAAGAGAAAACAGAATGTTTTCAGAAATACTCCATCAGCATTTGGGTAAATTATATAGAATGTAACAAGATGATATTTAATCAGAATGTGACACAGACTGCTCTCACTCTGCCGGGTATAAAAGCAATAATTACATGATATCTAAAGTCTATACTTTCTGTCAACGTTTCCCATCATCACAAAGCACAATTAATCATTTAAAAACATTAGAATGCCAATACATTTATGCATGTTGAAGGCCAGGATGGGCACGACAGCATCAGATGGCATTAACCAATTAATAACCATCGTTTTCACACAGGAACACTTTAAATAGCAAAATACAAATGCATACTTTTTGCAGTAAAATTCCTTAAATATTTTTGTTCAGCTGTTCAGTGATTGATCCTGCATTCAGCGCAGCAATCTGAATTATAACACTGAAAATGATGTGTCATGGAGGCTAAAGGGACAACACTCTGATGTCTTAATGCATTTTATCAAAGAGATAAATCACTATTCTCATAAACCACATTGGTATAACAAGCTGAACATCCAGATTGGTGAAATCCTGGTTTGGTTAAAGGTGGATTTGATAGATGACGACCCACTTAAACATTATGTGCATTTCTAATGTGCAATATCACCGGCTGTATAGCTTCAGAGCAGAGCCCTTTCTGAGGTCTACCCCGCTCTTCATTTGTTTTCCTGTGCCAACATTTCTGTCATTGTGACAGTGGGTAGATGGTTGATTAGCACCGCTCCTTCCCTTAGGCCTTGGCTGTCAACTTGCTGCAGCCAAGGAGATAATTATGTTACCCCCCACAATCCCAGAAAATGGCATTAAGGCTCTGTTACATGACCGAGCAGCACAAAAGACAAATTGGTCTGAGAATGAAGGGAACTTGGTTTTCATAATAGAGACATTATTGAGTCTGCACTCTGGGGAAGCATCACATGTCAGCATGTGTTATTCCTCACTTACACTTCAATAACACCAAGCCCTTAAAACACAGGTGTCCATGCACACAATACAAGTTCAACATTTTAAACTGTAATTACATGAGGTGTATTTTTTTTAGAATGAAGAAGCAGCACTGTGAGAGAGAAGATTCCTTAGCCCCTCCCCTCTCCTCCCCAATGGCTTATGGGAGAGGTAGCACACTTTGTTGCTAATCATCACAACGGCTCTGTTTAGGCCCAAGGTGGGAGTCTCCCAGGAAATCTAGAACAAACAATCTGTTCCCTCAGCGCCGCCTTGCATATTTGAAGAAACAATCAAAGAGGCACCCTCTCCTGGGCAGCCAGAAGAAGGAATGCTGAAGGCACCTGCTTCACTCGAGTGCTAGCTGTCAACAAATGACATCAGGGAGGCAGTTGTTTACTGTATTAAGTTGTGCTTTAAAAGGTATAAGTGTGTACCAATGTAACAAACAGTATGAAGGTTTGATTTTTCATATGAGGATGTGGTCTTTAGAGGCCGACAAGCCCCGGCAATCTGACTACAATTCAGTTTAGATCTCGTGAAAAAAACGTCTGCACAGTGCTCAGTGGGGCTAAAAGATACACCAGCCAATGTATTTAGTAACACAAGACGATGTTCACATGGTTAGACAAAGAAACAGACTCCGTGTGATTTAACACTTGTATGGCGTAGTGGTTTTTTCTCGAATCTTTCTCAAGGATAGGACTTGATCGTGGTCATTGGTCATTTTTTTGCTGAACTCTCTTTTTTTTTTTAAATGATACATATTCCTAAATTGTTGTATCAACATATTAAAGAGGTTGCAGTTTGTTACGACTGATCTCTTATAGTTGGAGAAATACAAGCAGCTTATTTTGGCCTGAAAAGATGAACTCTTTGTGGCTAAAAGTCCATGTTTTTAAATGATTGGGAGGGTAGTTACAAATGATGCCAACACAGCTTCCCAACTGCTTACTGTTGTGATGAGAATGTTATTCTCTGCTTTCAAACGAAACAAACAAAACACACTAATTCTAGGATTTCCCTTTTTTTTGCCTTTGCTTTTGCAATATTGACCCATTTATTTATTTTCCAGGTTCAGTTTTTGCAATTTTGTGAAACAATTTCTACACAACCATCAAATGAGAGAGCCACAACATCCATTTTAATCACTTCATAAATAAATCCTACGACCACACTATTACAGCCTGAATATCATGACTTAAGTAAACTGAGCGAGTTACCAGAGAGGCCCAAGGAGTCATGCTGGATTTCTCATGCGGTGAGAGCCTTGGACAAAGAAACTGGAGAGCCAGCAAAAATAAAACATGAGGAAACAATGATCTCCCTCTGAGAGGGCAAATTAAACTGAGGAGGGGATTTTGGCTGCTTTTCGTACTAAGTTGTTCCTTTAACCCCCATTCTCTTTTCTCTCCAGCCACTTGAAACTCTCACTGGAGGACCTCACATGCTCAGCAGGGTTCTCTCGGCCCATTCGTCAGGGCCTCAGCTGTCTTCACCCTCACCCCCAGGGTCCTATACTATCTTAAATTAAACAGAAATACAGTGTCTTTAATGATCTCAAACAGGCACATTTCTATCTGATGCCATCCTATACACTCCTTAGGTCTCCGCTGGGCACTGACTAGTTGCGTTAGTTGGATGATTCCTGCTACAGTATTTGTTGGCTGACTCAATTATGCCACCTGTCACATGTTTCCTCTGAGCGCTGCATGTAGACTGATGGGCCCTGGAGGGCTCGGGCACATTTCAAGCTGCCACACTAGTTGGAGTCCCAGGTGTGTGGAGAACATGACTATAGGTGGCATATTTCAGCCAGATGGTGGGCCACAATAATAAAGCAAGTTTAATAAAGTCTAGAAAACAACAGAAGTTGTCTGGCAGTTAGTTTTACAAGCTCCACAGACATCAAGTTAAAGTTGAACGAAAGTTTTTCTTTTAGGTTTTTCTCTATCTTAAAATAGGATTTTGGATGTATGCCCATTTGTTTCTTTCACTGCCAAGTATGCACGCAGTAAGCTGTCCAACTTCTTAGGTCTATAACAGCTGATCAAAGTCTTTGCCAACACTTAAACGTGTTCACCAGTTGCCCAGTGGCTAAAATGTAATTCTTTGACAACAATGCAATCCCTGTTTTTGTTTTATATTTGTGACTAGAATCCTCCAAGATATCCAACGGTACAGAGGCATGTTTTGGCAGCTCGCTGACTCTTAAGCCATTGTGTGCAATGGTGGCATGAAGCCATATGACAGAGATACAACAGTACAAGTTTTCATTATACTGTATGACATTGGATGAGTGACAGTTACAGGAATGTCGAGGTTTTTTTCCTTGACAAATTCAGTCATTCAAATACTAGAGATAATAAAGATACTTCCTTTATTAATACAAACTTTATTATCCAGAGGTGAACTTTGGCATTGTTGATTTTTGGCCTGGTTTACTGATAAGACAAAAAACAGGCAGTCACTTATGACCTGTTTTTGGTTTCACAAGATTGACAAGAGAAATGTATAACAATGATTTATTAATCAGTATTTTAGGTTGATTGTCTGTAACATGAAAACTAAGGAGGCTGAAAATAGATTGGAAGGAAAATGTCTTACAAAATAATGTTTGAATAAAAAAACATAAAACATTCAGCAGAGCCAACATAACCACGTGAAGGAAAGTCTCTGGTGGTTATCTCTGTTACACATTCCATTAACTGAGGGGGAGTTCAAGCTCGCTCTGAGCCAAAAGGAGTCACCAAACAGATCACGCTTCCATTGAAAAAATACTTGAATGTTTGAGCAAAAAAAAACAGAATTGGCTTATTAAAGATGGCTTGGCAGCCATGTGAAGCCTTCTCTGTGGGCCTTGGACTGAGGTATACCCTTGGGAGGGTCTGTGATAACAAGAGTTCTCCAACACTTGGACATCCAGACTGTTTGCTGGCCCAGAATCCCCGTCCTGGTCGCTTTCCATGCGATATCTCCCTCAAGACGTCCATAAAACCCCGGGCATTACAAAGCTAAACACTACCACATGTTCACTTCCGGACACAGACCATCCAACTGAGCACACAACACAAAATAAGCGAAGTCTTGAAAGGGAATAAAAGGAACTGCAGATGACAGGTCTTTGACAAACATATTCACAATAAAGGCAAAGGAATAGAGAGGAACAGACAATGTGGAGTCTGGTTCTCTATGAGGCAATTTATTCCCTCAAATGTGCAATCTGCCTGCAGACGTGTGTCCTGTCCTCCATCGCACTGAGGATTGAGCTGCTGGAGTGCTGCCAGGCTGTCTAAAGAAGATGGATTCTGAGGAAGAGTCAGTGGCCTCAGCCGTGCCACAGATCCACAGAAATAACAATTCCCAAAGAGTGTGTGTGAATATGCACAAATTGACCGGTGAAATACCCTTCAAAGTTCACTGTATCTGCTGCTATTTCATACTGAAGTGAAAACACTATAAAACCTGGTAAAAGTCAGGGGGAAACAACTCAGGCAAAACAAATAGGGGGACCAAGAGTGAATAAACAAGAATAAAAAAAATATATGACGGTATTAGGGGGAAAAACAAAGCAAACAAAGGTGTGGCTGAGTGTCCACTGGTGAGATAAAGACTTGTGTTGGAGTAAAAAAAGGTGCCTGACCCAGTCATAGCTGGAATAATGAGCGAGACTTTCCAAAATAGAGAGCAAACTCAAGATCTGAACGTACCAATTGAAGTGAAATCCAGCTGTGACCAATTTCTCCCACTGACGAAGGCTAAACAGAGGTGTCTCTCTTAACCGCAAAACCAATTTGCTGTGCGGATACACACCTCTCTACCCACTCCTTCCAGCTATCTTGAATCTCAAAAAGCATGCTTCCCCCTGCAAAAAAAAAGGCAGTGCCTCTCCTTTTGACTGTGAGACTTTAAATCATTTAGTTGGCTTTCAGCTAGGCAGACCTGCATTGATTGTGTAAACTTAAGCAGAATACAGAAAAGTCTTCCAACTTTGTTGAAAACAAGATAAGTGCCCGGTAATAACACTTGAAGTTTGAGTGGATACACATTTTTCAAAACTTTCTTTTTGTTATAATAACAATGAATGCTTCACTATGAAATTAATAAGTATCCCAACATAAGTCATTTCCATGATTCACCCTTTGTGAAGCTTTGACCTTGACACAGACTGCTGAAGCAGTTTTTATAGATCAAGGTGAAACATAACAGTGATTGCTGCAGTTTGGGTGTGGGGGCTCTCAACCATGCAATCATCACAAGGCTTAATAATAATAGGGAGTGGGGGAAGTGGCTGATAATGATAATGATGATGAAAACTGTGGTTAGTGAGTTAAGTGTGATTGCACACACTTAACTGTGTCAAAACACACTTTCAAAATCATAAATGTATCCCTTCAACTAAGCAGTCGTGTGAGTTTTTTAAGCAAATGACTTGTGTTCAGGAGTTATCTGTCGTCCCATCTTACACCATCTGCTTCTGGTTATTGGAGAAATCTAAATAAAATGGCGTGTGTGTGAATAGGGAGCTGGACTCTGACCCGTGGCCAGTAATGTTTTCAGTATGCAGGGAGAGGCTCAGCCCACGGTGGAAGGTACACAGCTGGGCCTGGATCTGGGCCCAGTGAGAAAAACGCCTCCTCTTCTAATTGAGACAACACAGATCTCCCTCAGTGACCCCGTTCCCTGTTTCTATTCCAAGAGCAGAGGAGGAAGACTCCTGCAACCCATCAGTGTTTCCCATGGAAATGTCAGTTTCTTTCAAAGGTGGGTAATAGGAGCAGTAACGTCAGGGAAACGATGTCTAGGAGTTGCTGAAAATTGACTTCATGGCTGTGATGAGCAAGCTCTTATGTTACAAGTGAATTTGAAGATTAAAAACAAATGTACATCTCGAGAAAAGTATCATTTGCATTAATTTAATTTAATGTTAGTATGGAAGTATCCAAAGCTAGTAAATAATTTAAAGATGAAGGATTAAAGGGATTCCTCAATTTGCTGTTAAACCAACACACACCAAATTTGTCCTAAAATAGACAGTGAGCATGAACTTTAAAAGAGAAAACAACTATCCTAAGCAAGTGGAAAAAATCCCGTAAATCAATAACTGAGCTTTTCCAATGACCTGGGGTTCGGTACAGCCTTTTAACAAGTATATATTAAATCTGCCCACATCTACACATGGCTGTTGTTCTCCCTCTCAGAGGCAGGGAGTGTGGGAAGGCTCTGCCTCTGCCTCTTAAATTGGTCATGGAGACATGCTCCTGGGGGCAGCGAATGGATTGAGCCTGACAGCCAATCAGTTCTAGGAAACTGTTCTCTGGTGGTTGCCGAGGCCGCTCGTTGTGACCCAATGCGCCTGAGCGCTGGTGGGAAGGCGCTGGGCTGATGGTCCAAACAGCTGCCCCTGGTGTCTGTTAAGACCCCGCCGTGCTGTCCAACCTTTAGCATTCAGTAGACAACGCTGTAGCCAGGGCCGTGTCACTATGTGGGGATGAAGAACAGAGATTTGAAGCTGAGGCTGTTCGGTGGACAGCTGACAGGATTACTGATGCCCCCACAGTCTCTATTACCTCTCCCAGCACCGTGCTACATGGGAGCCCAAGGAGGGACTACTGAAAGAGGCTGAAACAGAGGAAGTGTTATGGTTTTTACCTGAACTGTTGGTCGTTTTTAAAGGTAATAGTAAGTAATATGTGTGCTGTCTGTGTCAGGAGTTGTGCAAGAATACTGATATCAGTTTAACCCATGTGCCCTCAGAGAGAGATCGATCTAAGACTTGCCTAGACTTGAAGGTAGCTGAAGGTAGCACAGGAGGAAGTAGCCTGCATCTTTCGAAAAACCTTTTGAAACACCTAAAACAGTCATCTTCACTTGCAGAACTTAATGTGCTCTACATGTAAAGACACTCAAAATGACAAGTTATGGATAACAGGATTGACACAGGCATTAAAAGCACGTTAGTTGTCCTTTTTCTTTGTGTCTTCTATCTTAAGTTAGCTATTTTCCATTTCTAACAGACTTTGTGCCGAGATAAGTTAGAAAAGGTCACGAATCAATCCCTTCAAGGACGACGTAAAATTGTTTAATAATTCTTATTCAAAATGTGATAAGAAAGCAAACAAGCCTCATGGCAATGAGTCATTATCTGTTTGTTTGTTTTTTTGTTTCAAGTGTTTGTACCTTCAACATGTAGTTAAAATAGGACAGAGCATGTTCCAGGTGCCATCTTCTACAGACAAAAACTGCTCTGATTGTGTACAGTGATTGTCCTACTTTAGAGTGGTTTCGACAGGGTTGCATTTTGTACAGTTGTCAGCTGACAAAACATAATCTGCCCTCTTTCTATCTCTTGTAAAGCACGGTTATTTCTCTTTACCCTTTCTCTTCTTTTCATGTGAAGCCCAGTTCTTGTTCTTTTTTGTGATAGTTCTTCATTCTTTCAAGATGAAAAATACGATGCCAAACAAGCAAGGAGAACTCGTTTCGATTTGATTTGTATTCAGTCTCTGTTATGGCCATAAACACTAAGAGATAGGAAATAGGAGTTATCATGATACGTCTTGTTCATGTTTTGTTTTTTTTCCAGCATAGCCGCCATTGCACATTAAAAAAACATGCAGGTGTGTCGAAGCACACAGCTAAGAAGAATGACGCATGAAACCATGTCAAACAAGGAAAAGACGGCCGTGCTTATGTTTTATTTTTAAGAAATGTGCTCAAGTATTATCTCTTCTTCTTGTGAAGGTTAACCGATAGGTTGATCCAATTTGTCAACTGAGGCGTGAAAGGACTTAAGAAATACTCCACATTTCAGTGCTGTAAAATGTCAAGGTTTACCGAGTGATGAGGACAAGAGGAGGGAGAAATGACTTTTTCTTATTCTGGCAGCTCGAGTCCACGCTTGTTAGCGGCAATAGGTTTATCCTTGGCAATCAACACAGGGACAGACATATACAGTGAAGTTGGACGTCCCCAATCACATAAAAGACAGCTGGTGCTGTGTCTGCCACTAAAATTGCACGCACTGCCCTCCTGCACACACGCAAACACACACAAATTAACACACACATAAAATAAAAAGCTGGGTTGGCTCCCAGGATGTGATTGAGGCTGTAACAGCTTCCATCGTGTCACCTCCTGATGACTATTCTTCACACAGCTGCAGAGAAGCATGTTCTGGTGACACGATGGTGTCAAGGCAGACATGCCCTGATTAAAGATGCAACATGCGGCACCTGGGGATAGAGTTAAAAGCGAGGCAGGGAGAATATGAGCGTTAAGAGAGGCACTCAGTCGTGAACCGCATTTAAATCCCAGAACCGCAGTAGTTGTTGAGCTGCTCACCTGCCTCGATGTTTACAAGGAGTATCTCCTTCTCCCTCTTGCTCTCTTTCTCTTTGTTTACATGCATAATGGCTGTTTTCAACCATTCTGATGATACCCTGTAGCCTCTTTATTGCAAAAAGCTGCATTGTGACCGTAATGCCCTGCAGCTACAATCAGCTACCATTAGTTTGACTAAACATGCTCTCCACTGTATAGAAGGTAATATTAGCCTAAAAGCTATTATATTGAATCAATGTTAAAAACTGTATTTACCTTTAGCAGACAAAGAACATTGTTACATGAAGGTTGGGTTACAGATTCGCAGAATCCTCTTTGTACCAAAAATGCGTGTTGCATTTAAAGAGATAAATGGGATTGAATATGAATGTGCTGTGGGGTGACCACGTGGTCAGGGACAGTAAACAAAAGATCACACTCCCCCATTCCTGTCCAGAGGCAGCGGGACATCTGAAGTATTGAGTTCTATTTTTTGTGTTGCATTTAGCGTTTTATATTCAGTGAGTCATGGTGGAGAGGACATTGAGCACTATGTTTAATTTACATTAACTGGTACTTTCTTGTTATTCTTATAAATATGTTTTTTGGCCCTTTTTTTTCTGTTTGTAAATATGCTTTTTGACATACTATATGTACATCATGACTCCTGAATAATCTTTATTGTGATTGGTCATGTGACCAATAAGCCTGTGTATGCTACCGGGCGACCCGGAGGAAGCTACAGCCGAAACACGTTGTTCGCTCATGTTAAAGTGACAGTAAAGTCATTTTCAGTGTGCCACCAGTTAGCTATTTATTCTTTCAGTAAACAAAATATATTAACTGAAGAGATGGAGAATGGACAAAGAACCGGGGAGATGGAAAAGTCTGGCAAAACGTACAAAATACAGAGAAAAAAAAAGGAGAAAAAATACATAATCATGGTGGCGCTCTAGTTTCATGGTAGCCACTTCCTATCACTACACCGCAAGTGAAATCACTATTCTTCTGGCCACGTAATAAGGGTTTTGAAAGACATAATTGTTGGGAGAAACTTGAAAAATACCAATAGGAAGCAGGAAGAGACCTTTATGAAGAAGTGTTGAGAAAATAAATACAGTCATACACACCAAAAAAGTTATAAAAATGGACACCTCTCATGAGCAAAGTGTTCCCTTATGTGACAGGAGAAGTGGTTGAGCTGTAATTATTTTAAATTTGGCGTACTGGAGAGCAGCCTGTGATTCTACATGCTTTAGAGGACTGAGTCCAAATCTTGATTATAATTACCCTTTGTTTAGTCAGCGAGAATAAAAACAGGTTAGTGAGGCTTAATGAGCAGTAATGATAGATTGGCTCGGTGCTGTAGAAGAAAGTAGGAGGTCAGAACACTGTATGTAAAGCAGGCTTTTGTCTCCGACACGGCATGCCTGATGACTGCAGTAGCAGTAGGCTAATTGGATTCTTGACTTGTGCTTCAGTGGAATTAGGGGTATCCATGGCGTTTAGGGGCACAGACAGTTTAAGTGCATGCACCTCTTGGTGGGCTGATTATGGTGTGTTTATGAGTCCTGCTGCTGCCTTGCTTTTTGGACGACTTGGATGAGATTCTGTGTTAACCTGTTGGCAGGGAGAGGGATGCTGAAGCACTTAGTCAGACACTTTGTGATGTTTTGCATGTAGAGGGGAGCCTGGGAGTGAATGGATCCAGTACGCTTTCATAATGCTGACCTAGACTTTAAGTTTTTAATATTTCCACCCCACTCTGTGGCTTGAAAATATGAATTCACAATAAGTCATGTACTCCTCCTTTATGGTTTTTTGTTGCAGAACATGTCTATCAACGGTAGACGGGCTTTTGAGGGAGCTTACTTACTGTAGATGCAGGCAAAACAGGGTGATGTTAGTTGTAAATGTCATCCAATAATATCCATAACTGTGCCGTTTATTTCTCAAAGTGGCATCGTATTGAAAAAATAGAATAATGATGACATGAAAGATAAGACTTGAGCCCAGGGAAGTCCAAAGAGTGAGTCCAGTCTCCACTAAGGGTTCGTAATAATTGTGTAAAGGAAAGCATGTGGTTGTACTTTACAGAAGTTACTGTGATGTGCTGATCAAAAGGAAGTACACAGGCTCTGCTGCTCGAAGCCTTTCAGTACAGTAGGTAGTGCTACATGAAGGGAAACTGCAGAAACCTGTCGAATGGCATAAGAAGATCTCTGGAATGTGTGTTCTCGCTTTAGTTTATTTGGCCCGGCCAGCTTACTTTGCTGCAATCTCCAACAAACAAACACACACACACTGGCCCTTGATCTTGACACAAGCCTAAAGACTTTCTGACCCCTTGGTACATTTTTGTCTCGGGTAGATTGTAACACTGTCTACAAATGAAAAAAAAAATAAAATAGAAGTATACAGATGCATAAGAGTACAAGTGCACTATGCGTCACACGAGGAGAAAGAAAAAGATCAATGTGGATCCTCAAATTGTTCCACCCCTGCTGCTGTTTCCCCCTTTAATAGCCATAAACAACAATAAACACAGGTTGTGCCGGCACCAGGTGTTCATCTCCGCCCAAGTGTCACTTGTCAGTTGGATTTTATGGATGTTCCGATTTGTCTGTGACATATAGAGCGTAAGGGCACACATGTTAAAGGAAAATTGCTAAAGCCTGCCAAGACATATTGCAGAAGACAGAAAAAAGAATCATTCATGATGGCCTTTATCCAGGTGCTATGGCAACAGAACTTGGTTGAATTCAGGGAAAATGTAGGGAAAATGCATGCATATAGATTAGGCACTGATGTGCACAATCTGTGTATTCCTTGTTGCATAGTTATATTATATTCTGTATATGGCATAGCATATACAGAATTCAGTAAGCTTAAAAAATGTTGTACGCAGGTGTGGGCAAAATATCAAACTTTCCAACAAAAGCACTCGTGACAGCTGCAAGGCAATTGCAAAGCAGCTTCAGTGCATAGTACTCCACATAGTGCTCTACCTACATTTTGATATGCTATTAAGATACCACTCCTGTGAAACCACAATAGTTGAAATACCGGCATTACAGCCCCAAAAAGGCAGAGTTTGTGGTGCTTTGACATGTAAGTACATCACTTAAGCAATTTAGAGCTCCCAATGGTTATTGCAGCCATTCTCTTAAGCACCAGCCTCTGAACTGATAGACTCCACCTCAGAAGTGTGTCGACGTGAATCAACATGCACTGTGGTAAAATATACACTAAAGCAAGTGCTTTCACAGTGCCGGGTCGTATAAATAGGTTACATTCATTGAGTTCAGAATTTTCATTTCAGTGCTCTCTGCCATGATGCACTCGTATAAAAAGCCAACGTCGAAAAAACATGAATTTAGAGACGTTTCTGAAGTCACATGGACAAAGGGATAAACGCTTTTTTTTTTAGAAGTTAGAAAACGCCGCTGATCCAGGCTCATGTGAAAGGAGAGTGAACCACGATAATGATTATATTCCTTTCTCCTCTCTCTCCTTCTGAACCATAAATTCACCTGAGTTACGCTGATCCAGGCTGCAGTGCTGGGACTAAAGAGGTGAGGAGGTTTACAGAGCCTACAGCACAGAATAAGCCTTCCACTGGAGGAGGTGCAAGAAAAGCAGCAGGGATCATCTTGAAAGGGATATACAACAGCTTCCTGCTGGTCATTTAGAACTATTGTGTAATGCAGAATTGTGTGTGTGGGTTTATATATGGATGTAAATGATCAGGTGTACTCAAATTCCCAAAACTCTATTAAATTAGACACATGTGCTGGATAAAGCAGGCGTATTGCTCATTCTGATAGACAGCTTTCTTGTTGCCTGCTTCTTTTTCAACCCAGGTTCTTATCTGTAACAGCAGTAGAGTCTGGTAGGGTCGAGATGCACAAAGAAACACTTGGGGACCAGCCCTCCACTGTGTCTGTCAAAGGCAACAGAAAGAAAAGGGGACCAAAAATAACCTCAACAATCACGAGGGAAAATCTGTCCATATTTAATTAGAAAAGAAATAAAATTGAAAAATTGACAAGGAAGGTTTAATCCTCTGTCGTTTTGATCTGAGTCACAGACAACCTATCATAGTTCATCAGATCTCAAACATTCAAAAGAGTTCAGATTCTATCAGGGCAGACAATCTTTCCAGACATCATCCTTGTCTCTGAGTTCTCAATACCTTTGAATGTGGCCCTTTTGTTTCTAGAAATAGAACTGTTGGAGTCTAACTGATTAGAAATGTTGGTTATATTGAATTTATAGATAAGACGACGACTGACTACGAATCAAATATTTTGCACGGTGGATGGCTAAATATGGTAAGTGTCTTTTGCGTCAGCTCTGCCTGGTGTAAGATTGAACGCCATTTAAACTGCAAAATATTTGAACTTGTTTGTGTCTAAAAAAAGAAAGAAGAACATAAATGTCAGCCCGCGCTGTATGACGGAGGCTGTGAAAAGTACCAATTTCGCCAAGTGTGCAATCTGAGAAATGTCTAAGTCCATCCTCCTTCACAAGATCTTCAAACAAGAACAGTTAACGAGAAACATACACTGAGAAAATGAATCCGCAAAAACTTCCAAATTGCAGGTGTACTTCAGGACCCAGATAATTGCACGGCTGCCTATTTCAGACAACCAGGTGGCAGCATGTGTTTTTGAGGCTTATGACTTCCCATACCACCCACAATCAGCAGCGTCCTCCAGGACTTCAAACACTCCCTCTGTTCTCCAAACCCTCCGGTCCCCACTCTCTCGGGGAACTGAGCACCTGGCCCCGAGTTTCATATTCCTCTCAGGTGTGCCTCCGCAGCATTGCGCAGGCCTGATATGCACGCATATTAAGTACTGTATTGGCATTCTATTTTTCCAATAGTTGCTATTTTACTTTCAAAGTAGGCCACCAGTGAAGGACAGAGCACCTTTTCTGCATACCAATTTCATCAGATGGAAGATGAGTGGTCTCAAAATCCCCTCAGGTTTTAAGTGTTAGTTTGTGTATGCATGCATGAACACGTAAAAAAAGAGAAAGTCCGGTTTATGTTTTTGCCTATCATACATGTTTTCCTTATTTTAATAAGCTGCTCAACAATGCAAAACAAAGTCCACTTTTTCCTTATTACTTCATGTCCTTTAATAATGTCCTACGCAGTGATACATTCAACCTTTCCCTCCATACTCCCACCCAACTTCATCTTCTCCGTCCGTCCCTCCACCTCGGTTGTAGGTAGCTGTCTTCTTATCAGAGCTGGAAGCTCACAGAGTATTCCCACAGGCCGTTCATGGGTTTCTGCCTTATGGGACTCCACAGATTTAAAAGCAGCAGAGGAAGCCCACACGGACTTCATTTCCCGGGAGAACAAAGCACATCGAGGAAGGTAGTGGATCCATTACACATACTCGCATCCCTGTCACTTACAAAGTCAGAAAGGCTCCAGTCATGGAAGACCCATGATGTGTTTCATTTTCCTTTCATTTTTCATTTGTTGCTAATTAATAACACTGAAGGTTTAGCGTGTTAATGAATCTAATTTGTGTAGGTGTGTTTATTGAGATTTTAAAAACAATTGTTATGAATTGCTGCAGTTTCATGGCAAGATGAAAATAAATCCAAAGTATCTGCAGTTTGTGACATTCAGCTGACTTCTGGAATAGACGCTCATTTTGATTTAAAAAAAAATGATTTTGTCAACAGCAAAAAAACTGAAAAACATAAACTAGAATTTCATCATAACAAAATACTGGGAAAAAAAAAAAATCTGCTCACCCACAACAGCCTCTTTATGATTCATGTTGATTAATCTTTCCTGTCTCTCGAGACTCTTCCTTTGAAACGAACATGCTGATCCCGCGGTGTGCATTCGGTATAGCATAAAGGGCGGCACAATCATAACATGACAATCAAAAAGGTTCTGCACTTTAAAGGCCCGGCCAGGAATTCAACAGGAATATGTGCTGGCTGTGCTTCTCAGAAGCTGGATGAAATAATTGTCAGCGGTCCGCTCTGTTTTTTACCATCTGTCTGATGCCGTATGCCGGACTGAAACAGACATAAAAGGAGGGTGCAGGTAATTGTTCGGTAAGCATCAGAGCAAAAATTAAGGAAGGGGGCTGCCCTGCTTCGTGTATGGGGAGCTAAATGAGAAGTAGGCCATGTAAGATTGCATTTTTTAAGTAAACTTATTTAAAGTAACGCTGAAAACGTCTTTTTGATGAGAGTTGTAATTCCTCTACAAAGACAAAGGCATTGCCCACAGAGGAAGTTTCGACATCCATTAAGAGCGGTTTGGAGCCATAGAAGCTCCACAGGAGGGAGAGGTTAAGTGAGCTCACAGGCATGAACAATCACTCGCCGAGCTCCTGGCAGTAAGAAAAGAACAAGAAAATGGCCCATGCCTCTGCTGTAAACAATAGGGGGTCCTTACCTGAGACAATGTTCAGACATTACTTAACATCTTCCACTTGGGTGTGAAAACTGATTCGCTACACTTAAACCCTGAAATGGTCTGTGGCTATAAACCAAAAGAGAACATTTAAAAGTCATGTATGTAACGCCAACGGCACTGAAAGGCTGCAGCAGTGTTATTACAGTAGAGGGGATGATTGTGCTTTTCCATCAAAGCAATACCATCACCCTGTCTGTCTCCAAAACATGACCGCTTCCCTCGGTCTCTTCTTCTTCTTCTTCTGTCCATCACTTAAAACATCTGGATTCATTTTAGAAGGTCAGCGCCGGTGAAGCAGAAACTGTCAGTGGAAGTTGTCTTGATGTGTGTCATGAAATGGAACAAGGAAATGCCACACTCAGATGGAAGAGGAAATAACATTTCTGTTGATAATATGAAGTCTGAGACACTGTCTGCTGAGATAGAGCTATGATTGAGGGCTACAGACACTATACAATAAATATGTGAAGAGTAAGAAACTCATAGGTGTCTGTGAATCTGATTATTTTTCTGCACAAAAAAAAAAAATGTCAGGGTTATTAAAAGAGGAAAAAATATAACACTTATATTAAGTTCAACTTCTTGTTAACTTAAAAAGCTGAACCCGCATCCACCCACACGAGCCAGTGCAAACATGTGACAACGCCCCATGTTTTTTTTTATTGATTTAATAATTTGATTTTTCTAAAGAGGTCCTGTAGGTGAAGGAGTTTGTGCTTCAAAGCCCCTTACAAAAATAAACACATTTTTTAATGATGAGTAGCTTTATTACGTGTGTGCTTTTGGGTCCTTGCTCATTTCTTCGGGGGCAAACAAAAGTAAGCTAAGCACTGGATCCACGGTCCCTCCCACCCATCTCACCATGCCAATACTTCCCTCTGAACACCCTCTCCCCCCACTTATTTCCCTTCCTCCCACCCCTCCTCCTGGATTAAAAGCTCTTAATTTTCACTAATTACACAAACTCATTTCTTTTTCTTCATGTCTCGGCATTTCTCCCTGTTTTCCCTTCATGGGGCTCATAAACACGTTTTGAAACTGGGTTTAATAAAGCTGCCTTGTGAGGGTTTAGGGCCTTTAATGGACACAGGGCTTGTTTGATAAGTCTCCACTTCATCACACACTTTATTAATTAAAGTTTATATTACATTAGAAACAAAGTTAAAGCTATTTGCTCCCCATTAATGGTTTCGTGTAGCTGCATATCTATGGCCAATTAATTGGAGCCGCGCGTCCCCATTTGCATTTTTGCCTTGTTTGACAAAAGCGTGTTGGGGTTAGCTGCAGGCGATATGTTGCAAGCAGCAGCAATACTGCACTTGTAATACAAAATTAGCTAAAGGTTGACTAGTAATGAATTTGTGACTCAAAGGTGTTGTTTAGGTGCCAAAAAAGATTTGGAACATTTCTGCAAACTACTGATTCAAATGTGACTGAAACAACGGACAAAAAAACCTTTGTGCTTTCTAGAACGCTTTACGCTTCAGTCAAAAACATTAGATGTATGTTTGTTTGTTTTTACAGATTTTAATTGTAGAGATAGAACAGTGGATAGAGTGGGAAATCAGGGAGGGAGGGAGAGAGAGAGAGAGAGAGAGAGAGAGAGAGAGAGAGAGAGAGAGAGAGAGAGTGGGGAACGATATTTGGGAAGGGAGCCACTGGTCGGACTCGAACAATTTAGGAGCACGCGCCCCAACCACTCGGCCACCATCGTCTCAGATGTATGGTTTTTTTTTAAGAAAAAAGTGTCCCCAAAAAGAAATTCTCTGTCATTACCCAAAAAGAAAAAAAAAAGTGTTTTCATATATATATGGATTTATAAGTTTACTGCCTCAAAGAAGGGCTGGTCAGGCAGAATAACCAAAGCCAATATGAAATGAAAATATGCCATGTACTTTACGTCCTCCTTACAAACTAGTGTTAAACTCTGTGTAGTCCAATCATATGCTGATCAATTCAACCTGCACAAGAAAACGTCCCCTTAACAATTAGAAACAATTGTTTTTCAAAGTCTTTTGTATTTATAATATGAGAAATAAAAGCAACTAAAGTCATAAAAATAGATTACTGAAATAAAAATCTGTACGGTCGTAAAATATTGGTACACATATCATGACTCGAAGCTTTATAGATTATTTCTCACCCTAAAAGAAAGGTCCAAATTCTGATGGATTTTAAGAATCGACAGTTTAGTTTGAATAAACTAGTTACATGAAATAACTACAACAACCTTTTTACTGCTTTGAAACCAATTTAAAATGTAATTGCAAAAGATGATGCAACTGCAGCTTTTTAAACTGTAAAGGGCAGGTTTATATTCTGTCTGATCTAATGTTCATGAATATTTTTTAAGAGAATCTAAAACAGGCTTTAACAGTGTAAGTAGGAGCAGAAGACATGCTGATACCCTGAAGCCCTGCATGAGTGGACAAAGCCCCCCCCCCCCCCCTCCGTGTGTGTGCTGTGTGTGGAAAGGGGATGATGTAGGAGGCAATGCACAGGAGACAGCAGGAGAGCACAAGTGGTGTGGCCTGTCAGACATAATGAGTAAGCAACGATACACACAGTAATTGTGGCCAACTCCAGGGACCCCCCCTCTGTGTGTGTGTCTGTGACGATACTAGTGTTTGTGTGTACGCGCACACAAACACAAACACACACAGCTCAGACACATGCAGAAAGCAATAAGTAAAAAAAAAAAAAAAATGAGAGGGCACAGAAGGGGCAGCCACATAGAGTGAGACTGAAGGGAACAAAGAGGGCTATAAACACTTTGTGTTGCATGCTGATTGCATGAAATATTTGAAGGCACTTTGCAACAAAAGTAGGAGCAACATTTGGGGTTTCAAAATGCTAGTAAAGACAAAAGAACAAGGTTGTAGTGTACCTGCTTGTCTAAATGCAGTGATGTACCAGAGGTTAAGACATGTCCAATGTTATGTGTCTTCAGGAATGTGAGCGTGTTTGTACTTTAACAATTATTGTGCTTTATAAATCAACTTCACTTGAATCATTGAATATCAAGGAACATTTGGGAATACCAAGGCCTTCATTTGTGGGCAACTTAAACACACCAAATAGCTTTAAGAAGCTGAAGACTGTAAACAAACTAATCCCTGTAATATTTGTAATCAATAGCCTGAAGGAGTTAAACTTGAATTGTTTTTGAAGTTTAGTTTAGTTTCAATTCATGATTTTTGCTGGTTTGATATCTAAAAGCATGAATGATATCACTATATTCACTTTAAACATTTGTTTGCAAGGCTTGTGAAAGAGGTTTATTGAAATCTATTGCCGAGGTTTTGATTAAGCCTTTCAGACAGTCACGATAAAACAAAACCATTCCCGTTAAAAACAATCAATTTAAACTACATTAAACAATGCATTTTTGATTCTCCAAGGTGGCTAAAAACATGCTAAATCAAATCCTCTGTGTTTTATACTTCAGTCTACTAAAATGCCTCCAACATTATTTGACTTAATTAACATCTATTATTCTCAAAGGAGAGATAATAAACCATCATGTTCAAATACAGCGAAGATAAAACAAACCTATTGGACATGAAGAAACAACAGGTATCATTTTAAATTTAGCAGCTGGCTGTATCTTTTTTAAAGCTTGAACAATTCCATTTTTCAAAGTTAATTTTCTTCTTAGTAATTTGGATCTATCAATTTATTTGGAAACTAAATCAGACAATCATTGGGGAAAGAGATGTTTGAAAGTAGTGGGAGTACTCCAGCCGTGGAGAACATAGGGCCAGAATAATTCATGCAACAAGGGAGGATGAATATTGATGAGAAATGGGGAATTAACAGGATTTAAAGTTGATTGAGGGTGAACAGAAAACTCTTTGGATAAGGGGACAATAGGATTAGGACTTCCATCAACATAAATACATACTGCCATCTATTGCCCCCACGCTCTGACGCTGGTGTGTCTTCGCAAACTATAAATACATATGCAGATGAGGGGAGTTGGATAGTAGCGGTTAGCTTCTTGTGCACATTGAGGTCTGTGTTTAACTGATCTTTGGTGTGTTGGCAGCTACTGCAGATTAAAGACATGCAGCGCCCACTCTGGGGGAGGGGAGGTCGTATCAGTGTTTACCCTGTGTCAGGATACCAACACAGGGCTAAGGCAATGCTAAAATGCTCCTCTATTGTGTGTCTGTCTTCCTTTGTGGGTTTGACAAATGGAGTCTATGGCAATACAGGGTGGGAAACCAACAGGGAGGGGTGCAATCCCACAATGGCAGCAGGTGCACCCAGACAGCTAATATTTGCACAGCAGCTACTGTGGCAAACAAGCAACTCCCCCTGAAGAAAAGGGGGCAACTGTGTCCTCATAAATGGCTCGGTTACAAACACATAAATCCAAGGCTGACTCCACCAACCATCATATCCCCCCCCCCCCACCCTTATCCCTCCCGTCTTCCCCACAAATCCCTTCACTGCAGGACAATTGCCATGATGCATCTAGGCACCATGTGACATTGCAGAGGTCAAGTTGGACCCTCTTGTGTGAATATAGTGTGCGTATGTGTGTGTATACGCTATCTCCCACCTGCAGTGTGCCAGACGCATGGATGGCCACACTTCAGTGTCAGTCACACTTTAGCTGTGACAAATCAAGAAGACTTCTTTTGGTTTAGTCTGAAGCCCAATTGACGTTCCGAACATACAACAGACAACTAAAAGCAAATAGTGAGGTCCCAAAATCCCAATGTTACAAATCCTAAAACAATAAAACTTAACATATAAAGTATATATAAACACAATTTTGTTTTAAACCAACACATGCCAATAGTGCCTATGTCTTAAATAAACGTCACAACTGAGCTCTGGACCCATCAAAGGCTTTGAAAAGTAGTTTTTACTGGCCAGTATCAATAACTGCCAAATGAATATTTACTTTAAGTATGACGGATACACAAAAGAAACTAAGCCCCATTATACATATATGCATATGACTTGCTCAAAAAAGCTGATCTGTTTCTGTCAGGCGCCCCCGAAATGGTGGGGGTCAAACTAAAGAGGGCTGAGAAGTAACTGAGTGATTGTGTGGATGCAAAGCTCTTTATCTCGTGTTTTCTTCATTCCAAACCTCTCTTTTTGGTGGTTAGGCATAAGAAATGAAACCTTAATCCATTTAGATGGAAAATCCATGGCAGCCGCCCTGGCAGTGTGGGGGTATTAATAAGATGACAAGGCAGATTCATCAACAGGACCAGACTGTTGTTCCATCACTGCTGAGCCAGAGGTAATAAATAAAACCAGCACCAGCAGTGGTGGAACTTCTTCTGAGTTTTGTTGAAATATAACTATCTTTCATTTTAAAATCACAGGAATAAATTCCAACAAAAAGAGATAAAAGGTTGCAGCCTTTAAAAAATACAGAAACAAAACATTCTACATAAATCTCCCATTGGGTCAACACTGTCCATATAATTGAAAATGGTATGACACAAATTGTATCAACAGAACAACTAATACACTGGACTATTTATTAGGGTTGACATGTAACTTTGCCAAAAATGATGCCATTTTGAATAATGGACTAGTAGAAAGCAACTTGTCCTTTCTCTGGTTTGGGTCTACTGAGAAATCATGTTGGCAGTTTTACAGAAAAAGACTCAAGTCATCAGTTTTGTGAAGTTTTGCAGAGTGGTACAGAATCATCTTTCTGCCCTCTATGTTTAATAACTCAAAACAGTTTTGAAAGAGGCTACACTGTTTAATCAGAACCAGACAGACATATACCTAAACAAGTTTTGTTTTTGTTAAATGGTCGGGGGTTAAAATGGCATTAGGCACAATTAGTTTAAAGAAAAAACATCAAAGATTTGAACTCAAACTGGCTATGTTTTTAATTGTGAAAATCACAGGATTTGAAGCTGTGTAAATGAACTGTGAACGTTACATTTCTATCAGTCTGAATGGTAGTGTATGCTCCTGTCTATTTGCACTGGTGCTCTGGTTGACTAGAATCCTGTATAGGGTCCATCTGCCCTCCTATGGACAATAGTATGCATGGCTGAATGAATGAATAAACATGCATTCTAACATTTAACCCTTGATCTTTCAATCTTCATGTAATCTCAGTTATAACATGTATTGTAATAAGGGAAGTCGTTGAAAATGCTGTGGCCAAGAAAGCAGTGATTCTCCGGGGTCTATCTGTGGGTTAATGAACCTTTACTTGGTGCTCAGGCTAAGAGGGAAATCCAGCCATTAATGGAGATGATATCCACATCAGGAGTGAATGTGTTGGAAATGGAAGGTGATGAGGATATCACACTATGTCTATGACATAAAAGAGTCCATTTTAACATCTCCAGATGGCCTGTGAGAGCTGTTGATATATCTGCAGTCAGAGACTCAATTGGGGGTGACCTTTCCTCATGGCTGGACATGGGATTGATGTGGATCCTGGTAGGGCTAACCGTAGAATGAGGATGAGTGGGACTGATGGTCCCTCTGGCTTAGGATAATAAAAGAGATACTAGAAATGTTCAGAATCAGCTTCAAAAGACTTTTTAGCCACAGCTGAACACCACATGGTAGGTTTGAAAAGAAGAATACAGTTGAAACTGGCTACAAGGGTGAACGTTTAAATCAATAACACATGGACTTCTCTTAAGACTTGGCTGGGCCCAGGGAAAATCCATGTGAGGCATTCAGGGATTGGGCAGGTGAGGGGTACCAGCTTGGTCAATAAACTGGTCCCCTGCCCCAAGGCAACAAGCTGACTCCTGCTGTGAGACGAGACCGAAGGCCAGTGTTTAACTTTCATCCTGTCTGCCAGTGTCTCTCCCACTGCTACCTTACCACTTGCCACTCAGCGCGACATTCACCTCTTCCTTACCACACACCCCCGCCCCCTTGATGAAAAGGCAATCAATGAGCCGGACGGGCCTGCATGGTAGCCAGAGGCTCAGACTAAAAATGCTGCAGTCAAGAGTTTTCTGTGTGTGATGGCAAATTGCAGACTTGGTAAAAAAAGAAAAAGGTAATTCTGCTACTACTATATCTACTACAGCGGCTGAGAAATTGGACTAAACAAGAAATATCCAAAGACCCATGCTCACAGGAAAAGAAAAACTAACAAATGTGCCAATTCAAATCTTAATAAATGAAACTCAAAGTGACAAAACCTCAAATATGCTGTTTTGCAAATGAAATTGTTCATTACAAGAACTTTGTATCGCCATGTCTATTCTGAAGAATAATACAACAACCTCTAGCTGATAATCCTCCAGGCCAGAGAGACAGCAATATCCATTAACAAATACAATTCTGAACTATCTTTTTATAACTTGTTTTGATATTTGTTGAAACATTTACCACCATGGTGTTTAACTAGAGCATATTCATGGAAAGCCACGTTCACTTCCAATCAGCATGGCTGCATGGTATCTTTTTCCTGCTATTTCAGATACACCAAACCCCAATACACTGACACTGTAACACAGTCACACCCACTTGCTTACATGCAGCACTGTTTGAAATGTGTGAAAAATACGTAGAGCCTAGAGGAAAAATCATATCAACAGGATCTAGGATTCTACCTCCGCACAAAGCAAGCTGCAGGTGAGAACCTGCTGGCGATGTGATGGTGCTAACCAGTACGAAAATACGTCATCATCATAACAGGAACTCAAACGCTAGAAATCTCACAAGAACTTGATAAACAGCGAAGTGAAAGACCCTCAACAATGACTGCAGGAAGATGAGGAGTGGGAGTAATTTCTTAGCCGTCCTTTCTTAGCCTCAAAGTGACAAAAGACAAATCTACAGTTGCAAATTAACCCCGGAATAATGAATGAGGAATGGAGCCCTGAGGTCTTAATTGAATATTTTCCGGACTCATTTTGTTGACAATGATGGATGTGTGCAAAAAAAAAAGAAGGCCTCAGCAAACTCATAATTCATATTTCATCATCCCTACATCGGACTTCAGCTGTGCAGATTTATTGATCGGTGAATGATGAGTTTTCATTGTGCAGCAAAACTGAATGAAGTTTGACACATTCTGGTGAGGTTTGATGAATTGGGACTATCTGGACTTGAAAGAGATGAACATGAGTGCTTCACGGATACATCTGAATACATTGAGGTAGAGGAAGTAAGACACTGGTCGCTACAGCATCAAGTATTTGCTATTTGTTGTGACGCTGTGTGACCTTGCTCTAAGTACTGCACTAATCGAAGGGTATATTTTAAGTACATAACCCCCAATTTCTCCTGAAAGATGGGATTCTGATTCTCATATTGATAAAGCTTTGTGCTTAGTTTTTTACCTTACCAAGAGAGAAGCTGTTATAGAGGGCTTACTCGTGCATTACCACCAGCTGAACTAATGTGGGCCATCTCCATTTATCCCCCACTGACATACATAAATAGCTTGATTCATGGAAATTTTAAGGCCTCTGTAAGATCAATATCAAACGTGTTTATGAGAGCTACCACCCAGAGCTTAACCAACGTGCCTTTAAATCTATAAATTGTGTTTATGGTCGAGGCATTCAGCTTTTTTTGGTGACAAATCTGCTATATGACAGTGGGTTGACTTTGAAAACGAGAATGTCATTTCAAGCCTCTGAAAAGACTTAAGCGTTTGGCAGCGACCTTGTTTCGGATGCTATTTCTGTGGGCAAGCAACACTAAGCATGTTACTAGAGTAAGACGATTTTGATGGGGGAGAAGTCACTCAAGGAAATAAGTCAGATTGCAACGCCTCAAGCACTTTAAGGACATGTCGGATATGCACAATGCAGTGCTGATCACAGAGCACACTGGGGCAGATCTCTTTAAAATGCTGCTCTATGAATGTGACAGTGCTGCTCTAGGCATACTTATTCATGGGATTAGAAACAGCAAAAGGCAGTGTTTGAATTCCACAACTTTTGTCCCAGTTGTAAGAACTGCACTTCTAAAGAGGGGGGGGGGGAGAACCATGAAATTCCTAGCATTTAAGAGAAGATTCAGAGAAAAATAGGTTTGAAAAATGTATATCGATGATGATTGCTTCAGTTGTCAGCGACCGATTTACACCTGAGCTGCAGGTTGAATGCAAAATACCTGATTGGATAGAAAACAAGAACAAGTGTATGAAGTCTCAAACATTACAGGGTCTTAAGTCATAAGCCGTATTTTCATAGTCAGGTATTTTGCCGTCCTTGTTGTGATTCTGCATTCAGAATGAACAGGCAGGGACATACAGTTTAAAAAGGGTCAATGTTGCGAGAGATTGTCCAAAAGTTAACCGACAGACAACTGGCATGCTTTATCTGAGATACAGTTTTGAACCCACATGAGGTTCAGATGCCAATAACTTTGAGTTTGTAGTGCACATTTGATGGACAATGCAAGGATGATCACAAGGTAGAACTTCTACCTTAAATTTGAGTTTGTGCTCAGTTCGGTTAGACCCTATGAACTGTGTAGAAAATGTAGCACTTTATAGCCCTAAGAGTCAAACTAAGTATGAAACCTGTAGAATATTCCCAAACACCCTGAAGCAGAAAGTCAGCAAACTTCATAGTGTTGGTTTCATTTTGAATCCAGTGTTCTGGATTAGAGCCAAAACAATTGATTAAAAAAAAAAAAAAATCCACTATCCCAGCATTTAATAGCAGTGTGTGAATTCTGCTTAATAAACTGCTCCAGCAGGAATATCCCCCTCAGACCATATAGTTCACCTTAAGGACGATGCAGATAAAGAGCAACTTCTTCAGCACATCCAAGGGAGGCATTGCTGAGAATCCATGAATAAATATTTTCCCTGGAGATTGAACTGGGAGGACATGGTAAAGAGGTGGGAGAAGGAGAGAGCTGTGTGCCCAGGCTGTGTCTGTGAGTGTGCATGTAGGAGGTTAGATAGGGAGTGGGGATAAGAATGCAGCTATCTCAGGCCAGGGAGGCTCTGAAATGTCCAAGCCCCATCCTACCTCCCCCATTCCGCGCAGATGAAGGCGAGGAATGTTTCCCTTGAGTTCAGAGGCCGCCAAAAACCTCTGTGTCACAAGGCTAGGCTAAGACAACATTCCCTTCAAAATAAACAGCTGAACCCTCAGAACCATCCAGAGGCAGAGCAACGAAGAACTATGCTGTGTCTGTTACTGAGGAGCACTACTTATCAAAGCACGCTAAACATATGCAAATGTGTTTCAAATACAGATTTTGATCAAAAACTCTCTTTTGATGTGAAATGAAAATGAGTGGGGATGGGTTGTGGTTGAGTATCTGCATGTGTTATCTATACGGACATACCTGCCAAAGCTTACGTGTTGGCATGCCTGCAGGTTTTTTTTTTTTTTTTTTAATAAACTACAGTGTATCAGGGAAGTAGCCTTTGATTGATCAAGCAAGAAGGAAGTGGGGATGGAGTAATTGAGTTGCACGTCAGCTCGAGCGATCTTGCAAATTGGGCGCTTTCTTTCATGTGTGAATTGCAAACAAATGAGTTTCTAGCTTTTTTCCCTCTTTTTTTAAAAGACTTGAAATAAAAAATACTTCATGGTGGACAGAATACCAACAAATGATCACACAGTTGCTCAGTAAACACAACACATATGTGCTTACTGAGCTACATATGTCTCTTTTTTTTTGTATGTGGTAATACTGAAGAGCTCAGAAGAGTTTCTGAAAGGATGTCACTCCCTACAAATACTGTCTACTATGCATTTATTTTTGGCTCCTATTCCCCATTTCAGCCCATACAGATTTATACATGTGTTGCACCAATATGTGGAAACGTCATTGTATGTCTTAGTGTCAATGTTTTTTTATATCAGAAATGCAGGTTTATGTGTAAAAAGGTCTGATCTTCTTTACAGTCAAAAGGCTGCAAAAACAAGATTCTTCCACGAGTAAGTGAGAAAGATATATCTGATGTTGTTCTTAAGACAATTTGAACAGATGCTACATTTTTATTTATTTTTTTCCAGTTAGGTTCTCCTTCCAAAAAAACTAAATGAAATGGCACATTGTTTTATAAATTGTATAAACTAATTAATTGACCAATTATAATCGTGTTTCAATTTGATATAACAACACGAAGTACATAAAAAATGTAGTCACTTAAAAATGTCCTGAAAGGAGCAATATGTAACTCTAACACAAAGCTTTTAAAATGAGTCCTGCAGTCCAAATTCAAAACATTGGAGAGAGCTGTCTCTCCCCCCTCCTCCCCAAAGCTGATGCTCACGCTTGTTGCAAAGTCGCGGACCAGAAGCCTCAGTGTTTAGCCAGCTCTGCATCGGTCTTGATACCTTTCTGCGTTATAACCTCTCCCCATTAATATTAGAATATCAATCCTTGTTTTACCACATTTCTGGTCATGGAGAATTTTAGAAAAATGCCGAGGCTTTTTACGTCGGGTAAAATCAGTTAGATTGCCCACTTCCATCGCTGAAACACCTGTTGGTTTGAGGGGCGTCCTAAACGGCCATGTGGGGGTGCCTTAAAAACGCCTACCTTCTCTGGTCAAAACAAAAACAAACCATTCTGCACGGGAATCTAAACTTCGAAGGAGGACATACTGGCTGCTGCATTGTTGTCAGAGAAGCCAGCACTTCATCATAGCATGTTTCCTTAATGTCTGATGGTATAGTAATGTCACTTCATGATTTAATTCAGTAAATATCTTACATATTGCTTCTTTAAGTAGGAAAAAAACAGTTGATTCCCTCAAAATATATAAAAATAAATAAACATTGGGTTGTTTTTCAGACTGCTGTTGACTGCAGCTCTATGAGCAAACAGCAATAAACTCATTGCCACACTGGCTCTGTTCATTTAATGGCATCCGCAGCAGATGGAGCTTGCAAGTGTCAGTGGGAGCAGACATGACTTTCAAGTTCCTCAAAACAACCAGTAAACATACTGGAGAAGTTAAACTAAATATGCAACCCACAACCAATTACATGACACTGCTGAACGGTGACGGGCAACAGGAGGCAGTGAATGGCATGTACAAGTCTTACAAGTCTAGATTGTCATCCTCAGCACAGTGGGTTGTTGATGTCAGAGGCCAATGAAAGAGTCAGTGCTTTGAATACACATTGTATACAGTTATACCAAGCTGTAAGTAGCCTGTTTGGAGGAAAGATAAGCCTTTAAGGGGAATGCATGCTAAATTCAATGAAAGACATGGAAATCAAAGTATAAAAACAGATTTCTCCTGATGTTGAATGTTACAAAGCTCATATTTCATTTTAAAGCTAGCTGCGTTTCATGCACGTTTGATCACAACGGATAGATCAACTTTGTACTGCCACATACTGTGTTTGTTCCAATGTAAGTTGGTAATACTTGGTCATTAAAAATCTACCATTTTAAGACTTGCCACAAACCAATCATCAAGACTGCGATCTGGCTCCGGCATGTTTTGTTGAAGCTCAATGGTAACGTAAAACTCAATACCCATATCATGTGTGTCCTTAGTTTGAAATGTGCAGGCATGAGGCTCCAGCAAGGTTCCTTTATCAGTTTCCCAATCCAAGCAGAAGACAAAAGTTAAGTATACGTTTTCTCAGCGCCTGTCATTTTGAAAGGAAAATCAGTTTTATATTTTCATTTTCTGCACAAATTTCAAAAACAGACTTTAATGCAAACCATATTTTAAATACGTATTCCTTTATTTTAGCCAATACTTGTTACTTGCTTGTCTCTTTTTTTATTTTTGTACTTTTGTTTTATAGAAAGCACATTTAAAGTTATAATTATTATTTCAAATCCAGGAACCTTATCGTTTTGTTAGCAAGGGACAGAGTTCAAACTTCCATACAACCAGGCAATAAGGCTGTAATCTTGTTGTTGTTTTCCTGTTGAATGGGTTTTGTTTATGTCGTCAACTCTGTCTCGACTGTTCTGTGTGCACCTTTCTCAAAATATGACGTGTTGAAGAAAAAGTAATTTGGACATCCATTTGCTCTACCTAGCAAATCTGTGTTTCTGCAACCCAGTCATATCAAACTCCAAAACTTTAACTTTTTTTTTTACAAGTTAATGATATTATCATTAATATGACACCAGCGCTTTAATGACAGGTCATGACATTTCAAAGACAAATGACAGCAACACATTTGTGTCTCCTCACTTTAAATCAACCATTAAAACCTCTCCTCATTGGCTGTTCAAATGCACACTCTGCTACCTTTGGAATTTGAAATCTTAACATATCCAGGTATGTATAACCTTGGTGTTCAGCTTATTTATCATTGCTGCAGAAAAAAAACAGTTTCCCCTTCCGACAGTCATATAATCTCTCCAACATGCTGTATATCTGGGCAGGCGGTGTCACCCAAACAGATGGCCTCAGCTGGAGCCTGGCAGGGAGTCGAGAGGAGCGGGAGCACACTGTAACTGTCAGGCCAGGTCCCTGGAATCCCACAGCTTTCTGCTACACTGATCCCAATCACCGTACACCTGCTCTCCATCTTCCTCACTTTCAAACTTCACTTGTAAGACAGACGGGGAGATTTGAAGAAGACTTGAAAAGGGGAAATTACTTTCCCGAACGCTTAAGCCCCAACTTTACACTCCAAGTGAAAGCTGATCCCAGACCGCAGCGTCCAAAAAAAAAAAACTTTTCCAGTCTTTTCAACGGAAGACAGAGAAAAGTCGATGCATGGCAGATTTGGTGAGGTCACAGGATAACTGGAGGCCATCTGCCTACTCATGCTGGACTGTGATTATAAGCCTTAGGACTCCCTAAGGTGAGAGGAGGGAACACAGGCAGTTTCGCTCTATAGCCTGCTGTCTCCGAGAGTGAATTTCACACGTACTTTGGCCCGTTTGTCCTTTTATTTCTGTCTACTATGTTGCCCTACTTTATGAGCTCTAAACACACTGCATTGTCATCAGTTTCACTCGCATTAAATTCTGGAATTTGCTCAGAAGCCGCATTAATACAAATTAATAAAAGATGTAAGTAAGCAGATGAAATAGCTCTCTTAACATATGTTGTAATAGATATGTAACAGCTAGCTGTGGGTCTACACTAGGCTGCAAAAATATGATCTTATGTAACCCTTTGAATGAAATTTCATGATCAAGTAATAAATACCCTCACTCACTTCATTTTTTTTCTACCACTAAATTTTGCTGTTTTGTTTTCAACACAAGTCTTAATAATGTTTGCATTCATAAATCCGCCAATGCACCAGTGTATTAATTAGAAAGTGTGTTCATATGAAGAAGCTGGTATGAGAAGTGGCCCTGCAGATGTTTTGTTGAGCTTTTACTGCTATAAGTCTCTTTTTTAATGTGTGTTTCTGTTTGTTGTTCTTCTGCATTTGAGGATGCACATGCACTCGCACACAGAGGGTGCAAAAATACACATTTGAAAAAAATTCCCTGATGTAGCAGCAGCTAGAAATATTTCAAAAAAGGTCTTTTAAAAAAAATGGAGCAATATATGGAAATATGAATCAGTATGAGCTAGACGTTTGATTACTGGTTATTTCAGTCAGTAGTTAACATGGTGTACACATACATGAAAACAACATCATCATGGTGGTTAAAGGCAGGGTTCCCTCAAAAACCACGCCCCCTCACTTACGCACCTCGCATCATCACTTGCATTGTGTAGAAACTACGTCGTATAATGTCTCATTCAGCGGAGATAGGAAAGGCCTTGATTGGTTAATTAAATTGGTACCTCGTGGCAGACATTGGTCGAACTTTTTACAGGCTTACAACTGCTACAGATGACAGATTTTCTTCGTTCATTTTTCAGAGCACATGAGTTATTAATTTATGTCAGGACCTAAAGACAATTTCAACCAAAATCTTAAAAAGTGTATCTGGAGAAAATGACCAACTCTGCCTTTAATGTGAAAGATCTGGGAGCTTCATTTTATTTTTTTAAAGGACTTCTCATGGCAGTACTGTTTTGCCAAAATCAGCACCAACATATGACTTGAATTTACCTCAATAACTCATCATGAATAAAAGTTAAACATCAATCTAAAAAAGGGAGAAATCGAACACTGTAGTAGAAGTGCACTTCCTTTAATGAGGTCATAATAATACTATTTGATTTCAATCATGATGAACATATTTGCACTTCAATTGCATGCATGTGCTCTGTGCTGTAAAGGGCCACGTATTAGTCAGTCAGTCTAATTGAAGACAACTCTATAGCTCACGTGAACATGCTTAATAACTCAGGAACCATGATGATGGAAATCCTTCAGTCCTTGAACTAATTTATGTATTGTACTTTAGGTATGCATGAGTTATTCTTAATTCTTGTACAATCCTGATAATTCAAGAGGTATTACATGCATGAAATCGTGCTCTTTCATGCCTGAATCCACAGCAATTAATGTATCCTAACAATGACTTTCCAGAGTTGATGTGGGGACCGAAATGGCTTGCAGACATGGCCTCACATACTCGTAACATTTCCAACAGAAATCCAAGAGGAACACAGATAAGCATTTTCTTAAAAATGCAAAGAGTGTTGATGGGGATGAGAGTACTTCTATACCTAAAGCACCTTTGTTATATGTGAGGGGGGTTAAATGGTTTAGATGAAATGTCAGCATGATTGAAAAGATATTGAAAGAAAGACAGTGATGTAACACATCAATGCAAAAAAATGTGCAACACTAATATCACAGCCATTCTTTAAGGCTGTCTACTCAATAATACTGTATTTGTTGTTCAGTCCATGTCTGTCTCTGTGTTATTTTCCTCCCACCCACAAACTCTCAAGAAATGATTGGCAGTGCCCCGCAGAATTCCCTAGGTTAAAAAGACCAGGGCTGCGGCAAAACAAGGCTCACGCTGGGTGCAGGATCCCCCTGTTGCTGCTGTACCTGGAGGCAGGCTATAGAAGCTGCCCTGTCCACACAAATGGGGAGGGCAGCAGGGGGGGGCTGAGGGGCCTTTAGCTCGCCAGCTAGTATGACTGATTCATCCTACTGTTGCCAGCATGAGAAAATGACCGCTGCTGATATAGTTTTGGAAAAAGGTATTGGGGAATGCCATAATGGGCAAAAAGCAAAAATCAAGCTTCTGTAACTAATGGCTCTGAATCTT